>VYXC01004920.1:250-40252 GCA_013397175.1 Platysteira castanea | reverse complement strand
GCGAGGGGCGGAGCCACCGGGGGGACGGACCAACCCGCCGCGGCGGGGGGGGCGGGAGGAGCGAAACGGCGCCGTCCCCCTCCCGCGGGACTGAGAGTGGCCCCGCCCTCCCCGCGCTCATTAACTGCCGGCGGACGGGGCGGGGCTTGGCGCGGGGGCGCTCCGCCCCCTCCCGCGCGCTCGCTTCCCCCCCGGCGCAGGCAGCAGTGGTACGGCCCGGCCGTGTTATGTAAACATAGAGTAAAGAGGGCCCGGCCGCTCTTAAAGGGGCCGCGCACCGGCGGCCGCGGCCGGGGGTCGGGGTCAGCGAGGGGTCCCGCCCGCGGGGGGCTCTAGGTCAGCTCACCCTGGGTTCCACATCGCCGGTGGGGTTCTAGATCCCCTCCTGCCCCCGGAGCGTGTCCAGATCCATGGGGAGTCTCTAGACCCCACCTGCCCCAGGTTTGGGTCACTGCGGGGCTGCGTGGCCTCCTGTCCGGGGCGGGGGTTCTCAGGCACCTCCCCGTGGCTTTAGAGATCTGTGGAGAGCTCCTGGGTCACCCCTGCCCCAGCGGGACGGGGCTCAGCCGCCCCCACCCCCTACACCTCCCGTAGGGTCTCAGCAGTGGGGCCTCCATCAGGCTCTGCACTTGAGGCTGCTCTCCTGTCCCATCTCCTGTCTCCCATCCCTGGAGGGGGCAGGAGCCATGGAACCCACATTCCAGCCTCTTCCGTCCACCATCTTCTTCTGAGGGGACAGAAATGCCTCCTCCCCCTTTGTTCTTCGATGGTCCTTCAGGTCCTTCCCAACCCAACCCATTCCATGACTTCCAAGGATTTTTTTCCCCCAGCCTGCTGCTGCCTCAGTGTCTCCCCCACCACCACCCCCTTCTCTCCTCCTTGGTCCTCTGCACCTGACTAAAGTCCAAAACCAGCAGAGATTGGCTTCATGTTAATCCATGTTGAGGATAGAAATTCTCATTAGCTGATATTTGAGGTCTCCAACCCATCATCAAAGACAAAAGCAATGGGAGCATCCACCTTTGCTGAAGAGCATCCCTGAGGCCAGCACAGTCAGACTCAGGAGCCAGCTCCTCCTGCCAAAAGCTTTCCCTCTGCCAGGAATTGTATTTAGCTATTAATTTTCCTGGTAATGCTATTTTTCTGTCGTTCTGGTGAAGAGGTGAAATGGAAAAACACAACCAATCTCGAAGGGCTGCAAAATGAAGATCTTCCCAGGGGCTGTGTGAAGAAGACAAGATTTTATTAAAGACAGGGAGCTGAATTATTACAGATTTATCTTCTTTATTGCTCTAACAAAATAGAAAAGAAAGCCAGGCCGTAAGTCACTGTCAAAGGAAACAAATACATCCCCAAAAACAGTGTGGAAAACAAAGCTCCTGGCTGCATCCTCTTCAGCTTCTGCATTTCTCCCCTGAAACCAAGACCTTCGCAGCAGCCTGGCTTTCACATGACATTAACAAACTCCAATACTCTCAGAAAAAAGCTCCCGAGCAGCTCCGCTCCGATGGGCTCCCACAAGCCAGTGACATGTCTGGACTTAGAGCATCTTTTACTGCTCCCGCTCAGGGATGGAGGGATGAGCAAGGACCTTGAAATCTGATTTTGCCCCTTTTTTTTCCACTTCCTCACTCTCCAGCACTGCTCTTTTTGGAAAACAGGGGAAGCTGGGCAGTTCTGCAGCCTCTTCCCAAACCTGCACATTTTTTTCCTAGCACACAAACCGGTGCATTTGCTGTCACTGAACACAGAAGTGACTCCCACTCCATGACTACAGAAAACGCACTGGTTTGCACTGCTGACAAAAATGACTGAATACAGAAAATGCTCTTCTCAGCGTTGCTGAAACGTGGATGTGCAGGGAAAAGGCCCCAGCGGGATTCACGGGGGAATATTTACACCTGTGGGGTTCGTGGGAGGTGGATGGGCTGTGCAGGGAGGAGGAGGCACTCACCTGCCACGTCCGTGTGGTGGGAGACTGTGACATAAACCCTGAGCTTGGGCTGGTCCAGTTTGTTTTTCCTTGGAAATGTGCTTCATTTGTCCATGTCCGATCTCTTCATTCTGCCCACAGGATGGTTTAGGCTGAGGGAAGATCAGCCCCAGCCCCACAACGTGTTTTGTGGACTACTGAGTATTTTCTTCCCAAATTTTAGGTTTTCTCATTTCAATTCCCAGGGACCAATAGCTGCCAGCCCTGGAAACCTGCTTAGAATTGCTTAATATTTAAAATTTTTATATTTTGGCTAATGAAGCAGAGCCAGGAGGAGGCACAGCTCCCTGTCCCACACAGATCCCAGCCCCAAATCCCAACCCCTCTATTTCCCCCAGCTCCAAAAATTCCTTTTGGGGCTGATATGAGCAACACCTGGCTGGCATTTTTCCCCAAACCCATTGAAATAATTGAGAAATATACCCACAACTGCATTCTGCTATTTTTCCAGCTCAAAAGATCTTTGCTTTTTGCATTTGGGACGTCTCAGGGTGGCTTTCCAGGGCAGTGAAGGGAAGTTTGGTTGTTTTCCACTGAAAGTGGGAGTCACAGATAACTTGGAGCTCCTTCTAGGCTGCATCAACACTGAGAGAGGGATTTTGCCCCCAGGTTTAGCACGAGCAGCTGTTTGGCTGGATGGAGGAATATCCAGCCAAGTCAGGCAAGCATTAAAATCAATGTCTGGAAAAAAAAAATCCCAAACATGAAGAAATAGTGCATGTCCATTTATTTTTAAAATGTAATAAAAAGTTATTTTAAATGCAGGAAGATTAATAAGGCTCTAATTCAGTAAAGTACTTCCAGATGTGCTGGACTCTGAGCGTACTTCAGTGCTTTTATGAATCAGGGCTCAGGGAATGGGCTTCCAAAGCATTAAAAGAGGTTTTGAAAGTGAAAGAGGGGGGATTTAGATGGGATATTGGGAAGAAATTCCTGGATGTGAGGGAGGTGAGGCCCTGGCACAGGGTGCCCAGGGAAGCTGTGGCTGCCCCTGGATCCCTGGAAGTGTTCCAGGCCAGGCTGGGATAGTGGAAGGTGTCTCATTGTGCTGGTAAAAGCACAATAAAGGACACTCTCACACCTGCTAGGTTCATCAGAAAGAGAAAAGAGAGCTTTATTTACATTTCTGATACTTTATAGGGTTCTCAATTTCACAAGGGATTGGAGGACATGTCACTTCCTCCTCAATCCCACTGGAGAAAAAGGATGCTCATTAAACTTTCTCTTATCACAAAAGGAATGAAAAACAGAAAATACAGTTAAGTAAACATTGACTATTGTTTACATGAAACTGTGTGAAAATTCTCTGACTCCAAGGTTATAACAGAAGGCTTAGCAAAAACCAGGACAACATCTCATGGCAGGGAGTTGGAATGGGATGAGCCTTCAGGTGCCCTCCAAACCCAAACCATGCTGTGATTTTTTGAGTCTAAATAGACTGAATCACACCTGGGGCTCACAGTGCACATGAAACTCGTGGCACATGGAGCATAAATAGGGATAAAGGTTCCCATTCCCAGTCCTGTGCTATCGCTGTCCATGGGAAGGTCTCCAGGACTGGGATCAGGTTTATGTTCAGCCATCAGTGTGGATGGCTGGGGCTGGGGAAATTAAACTCTGGGATAGCAACAGCCTGGGTTTGGTGCTCCAGGGAGGGGAATAAACCCCAGGAAAGGAGAAAAACTCTCTCAGCTCTAAGGTCTGAGGCAGGCAGGTATCACCTGGGTGGGGGAGGCCTTTCAGGCAGGAAAGTCTCCAGCTGGCAGGTGAGTGAGGCTCTTGAGCAGCCACCAAGAAGAAATAGCAGAAGAAAGAGCAGCAGGTGTTTTAAAAGTAGATTTGATAAATAAACTACGGGAAAAACAAGATGGGATTGCCCACAGTGATGCAATTCCAAGCTTAGCATGTTTGGGGGAGCCTCTCAGTCCATGGTTCAGGGGTTCAGTGCCTGACATAGATTAGGCCAAAATAGTTTTGCTTTTCCTGACACCATTTGGGAGTCTCTCCCATTGTCTTCACTTTCCACCATGGCATGTAATGGTCTTGATTCGTAGTACCACCTAAAATTTAGAGAGGAGAATTGCATTAAAAAATAAGTGGAAGGGCTAAAAGGATAAAATACTTTCAAATACCCTGGTAGCAGCTTAAAGATATGGCACAGGCTCCAGCTTAATATGTAACACTCCTTAATAAAGACCCTAAAGGATTTTTTAAAAGCAAAGAAATTAAGTAGCAGAGTGGGGAAGGCTATTAAGAACAAAAAAGATACCTGTCAGAAATGGGGGAAATAGAATATAGCACAAACACTGGCAAATATAAAACCCCAGTAAGGCAAGAGGAGAAGATATTTCAAAGCAGTTTACCAGAGGCATAAAAATGCTCATAAAAGCATAGCAGAGACAGAAAGTCAACAAGGGACTCACAGGGATCAGCACGCAGTGAAAGTGAGAAGTTTGGGGTGAAATAAAACACGGGTGGGCCGAGTAAATGAGCTCCCCACGTGTCTGGGCTTGAGAGTCCCACAGAAAAACCCTCCTTGTCTGCAGTGGGTCTGATGAGCTTCTTAAATATAAGTGTCATCAAGAGAGATTTTGGAGTGAAAACGTGAATTGAGAGGGGAGCAAACTCCCAGAGTGAGACATCACTGGCCCAAGACTTGGAAAGGGATTCAAATAAAATTATATGAGTAATTTCATTTGTGTAACTATATTGTAGAAAACATTGTATGAATAATTACTATATATTTGCATTTGTACAATTATATGGAGATTGCATTTGTCTGCAGGATGAAAAATAACAAACTTGCCCCTGACGAAGTTTAAGAACTTAAACTTTCAGAGTTGAGGTCTGACCAACACTACACAAATGAAAACACAACCGAGTTCAGGTAAATATGGATACCTGGGATGCCCTGGGAAGATCTGATACACCAGGGAAAGGGCAATAGGGAGTTTTTGCAGAAAGAATTCAAAGTTTGTAACGCATTCACACCCGTTAAAGCAGTCAATAAATATGTTGGAGGAGGCGATTGCATGTGCATCACATAGCCGGGGTTCAGCAAAGCTTTGGCACCACAAGAGCTGTCAAAGAGATAAAAGTTGCATGAGATAAAGAAAGGGCTTCGTGGATTAGCAGCTGAGACAAGAGAAACCAAAGCCTGGAAATCAGTTTTCATTTTCACAGTGGGGAGAGGTTATTGCTGGGATTTTGTGGTATCCTGGGGCCCTGGCCAGGCTGCTGACTTCTAATGGGAAAGTTTGCTGACAAGCCAAAAATTTTAAGCTGACTGCAAGGAGTTCTAGAAGGACCCAGCAAGAAAATGTCCAAGCAAAGTACGTACAAGATGACCTTAGCCATATCTGGCTAATGACTGGCTCTAATTGAGCTATTGTCATTCCAGAAAGGCATCCCGAGGTGTTACAGGCACTACGGGTCCTTCCCTTGCAAGATCAGCTCAGAAAACAATCTAAGTCTAAAGCACAAAATGTGCCCAGATGGTTCTGTACGGCTTTTTACGGCGAGTTAAATAATAATTTATTGAATATAACTGTTATTGTTTAACAGTGGGTTATTCCAGAGGGATGATCTGAGTCCCTTTTCCTATGCTCAATGTCTGGCCCCCTCCCCTGGAACACCAGCACTGTGCACTCACTTTGCAGCTCGATTCCTGAAGGACTTGTGTTAGCTAAGGGGGAATAAAAATAAGCACCTTTTGTGTGTGTCTGCCAAAATCAGAGCACTGGCATCCCAAATCTCAGTGTTGCCTCTGCTGCACTTCTCCCAGGAGGATTCAGGTCCATCCACAGCTCCAACTCCTGCTGAGGCAGCCCAGAGCCAAATTCCCTCTCAAATCACCACATCCCTCTATCCTAGCCCAGTTTCTCACCTGGGAATGGACTTCTGCTGTCTGAGATGTCACCTCTTTTTCCTTTTAAAGTTTGCCTCCATTTGAAAGTTAGCATGAACACAGTGGTGGGGGGCAGAGGATGGATACAGTTTCCCTGTAATTTACTTTTAGCTAATTTAGGGGAAATTCTGCTACTCTGCCCTTTATCCCAGCAGACAAAGCTGCTGAGTCTGGTTCCCTGGGCTTGGGCCACATCACCCCACTGCAGGAGCCATCCCTGGCAATGATGGTCCCCACCCCTGGGGAGCAGCTTCCGGAGCAGATGGCTGGGTCCCCATCCACAAAGAGATATTCAGCCATCCCATAAATCAACCAGACTTCCCTCAATCAAACATAATGAGAACACCCAAATCACTGCAGGATAGGAGGTAGGAGAGGAGCTCTGCTTTCCAAGCACTGGATCTCTGGCAAAGCGCAGGTCTGTGGTCTCAGCCTGGCTCTGGTGTGAAAGTCTCCCGTGGTGAGGCTTTGTCATCCAATTGCACTGATCCCTGAAAGCCTCCTCTAGCTGCTGGTACCACACAACCAATTTTTATCAGCCAAGGAATCCACTTTTCAGGGGGTGCTCGAGGAGTTTCAGGATGATGGGAGCCATCAGCGTCAGCACCGGGAGCCTCAGACCCAAAACTTCCTCAAATTGCAGGTGCCAAAATATCTCACCCACCAGCAACGCGTGAACACCCACAAAGACACTCAAAATCAAACATCACTTTCACGTATTTCTCCTACGGAGAATGAAATGCATTTTAGAAATTACTGCATATTAGAAACGAGAGACATTCCCTCGGCTCCCATTCAGCCTGCAGATAATCAGCAGGTCACAGAAACCTCCTCCACATCTCCAGCGTGATCCAGCCCGGGCTGTTCCTGAGCAGGATTCAGCTCCACAGGCAAAAGCACTGATCTCATGGGGGCCCATCCCCTTGTGTCCCCAAATTCCTCATCACTGCCTTTGGCAATATGTGCGGCTTGGATACACATGATTTTGGAAGAGCAGGAAAACACTCTGCGACTTGGTGGGGCCTCGTGTTCTTTAAGGAAGGTTTTATGATGGGAGCACTGAACAGCCTGACCAGAGAGGTGGTGGATGACCCACCACTGAAAACATTCAAGGCAGAGGTTGGAGAGGGCTCCGAGCAACCTGATCTAGTTGAAGATGTCCCTGCTCATTGCAGGGGGTCAGACAACATGATCTTTAAGGGTTCCTTCCAGCCCAAACTACTCTGTGGGTCCCTTCTGTGGTTAATAACAACTTGGGAGTTCTGTCTTCGTGGGCAGCAAGACCTGGCAATTCATCATTCCCTCCTCTACATCTTGTTAGGGTAAAGAGGTGCCAGGTCATACCTGAATATGTTAAAAGCAGCATTTGGCCTCCAAAGTGTATACACCAGTGAAGGCTTATAACTCCCTCCCAGCATCTGACATTCCTTTCACTGCTCTAATTTACTGAGTGCATTGCCAGGTGCCCCTGGCATGCTTCCAGGCTGCCTTCAGCCAGCCAGTGCATAAACTCAGGGGGAAAAAAAAATACCATTGCAGCCCCAAAAATCCTTTAAATCTGAGCAAAGGCGGGGGAAAAGGAAGAAAAAAACCACAACAAACACACCGCCAAAAAGCAGCGACCACCATCCGCGCGGAGATGTCAGGAGGATGTAGCGAAAGGAGCGACATCCTGCAGCATCCCGTGAAACCAACGTGCAGCGGCAGCTCCCAAAATCCGGAGCGCTGCCTTCCTGCCGGCCGTGGGAGCTTGTGCTGCGGGGATGGTTATAGATGGTCACTTCTCCTCCGCCCGCTCCGTCTGGGTAATTAGCAAGTCATTATCTTTACCAGCTGAAAGGCTCGCTGCTGTCGGCAGCGGCCGGGATTTCGGTCGAGGTGTCTTTATTGTGGGCTCCTTAGCAGGTGGACGGCTGGGACGGTGCTCCACAGCGAGCAGGTAATGGCTGAGAAACACAACCCTGGCGGGCCCCGATTGCTCCTGGGATCGTTCGGAGATGGAGATGCCTGGTACCTCATCGGATAATGTCTCTCCTTAACAAAGGAGCCGAGTTATCACGGGAGAGGCTGAGAGCTCCTGCCTTTTGGGCAGGTGAAAGGCACTCGTGTGGCTGAGATTTACCAGTCCTGTTAAAGGAGGGAAGATTTTGTATGGAAACACCAGAAGAACCTGTGGAAAGAGCGGGATACATTTTTTGGTACAAAAAGAGCACGCACATACCTGCTGTTGCCATTAAGAGAGAGAAGATGAATGAGGAAAGCCTTTGAGCTGAAAGAAAATCAACATGAATTCATTGCTAAGGGTTAGCAATCATATACAGAGAGTACATCCAAGCCCAGCAACAGCAAATACATTATTGAAGGAATCAAAAGAACAGGAAACCACTTGCTAATAAAAATCGCCATCTGCCTTCTGGAGTGAAGGAGTCCTCGGATCAGATGTTTTAGTCAAATCCAAGCTTCCAGGAAAGCAAAAGCAAAAGCAACATTATAAATCCACATCTGGTGGTGGCAAAATCACAGGGTTGTGGAACGGCTTGGGTTGAAAAGGACCTTAAAGCCCATCTCATTCCAAACCCCTGCCATGGGCAGGGACACCTTCCACTAGACCAGGCTGCTCCAAGCCCCATCCAACCTGGCCTTGCCCCAAAAGTTTTCATTTCCCAAAATTAGTTTTATTTATGATTTTATTTATTCAGTGTTTTGTTCACGTGATTTTTGGGAAGAGATGGGAACAGAGCCATAGGAAGGCTCCTCATCCAAGAACTGACCCAACCTGCAACTCATTAGCGAGGCCCTACTCAGCCAAAGCCTCTGCTGGTCCCATCTGCAGCAGCCAAAGCCTCGGTGACCTCAACCCCCCCACCTGGGATCCCCAACCCTGCCACGGCTGCTTATAAATCTTTACATTTGAGACGCAGGGCAATCGATAATTCCAGGATGCAAATGGAGCATATGGAGACTATAGCAGGCAACACAAAGGCAGAAGCCACAGGCCGTGTCCATGATCAGAAAGAGAAAAAGCTGCTAATTATGCAAAGGTCATTGACTGAGCATGGTGCTACATTTAAATATTTCAGCGTGTCTTTGCCTGGATCCTCTCAGAAATGTTGTGTTCGTGTGGGAAATGCTCCTCTGTTTTTGGGGAAGATAAGGAAACACAGAAAACGTGCAAATGTCTCTGTTTCACGCCACATGGGAACTTTAAAGCAGACTCAAGCGTTCTGAGGGCTTTGGGGTTCTTTTTTTCATTTTCTCCTCTCCCTGTAGTTATCTATTCATGCTTTGACTCCTGGTTGCTCCACACAGTTTCCAGCGTGAAGTCAAGATAAACATTTCTACCTCCCAAAATTCGCATCGTCTGTGTGCCTCGCTGACGGATGCAGCGATGGCAGCTTGGTGCTGCAGGGTGTCACCTCCACCCCAGCCACCCTGTCACCTCCTCCGTGCCCACAGGGCACGGCTGGCACGGTCAAGGCAAAGGAGACAAGGTTTGACTTTCATTCTTTCCCCTCCTCCTCCTTGCAAATGTGTAACAGTGAGAAGGGACATTGTCCGCAGGTCCGTGGGAAGCACAAAGCCCTGGCTGTGCTGACCTCCTTATAAAAATTCAAGCCTGTCCTCGTTTTTCCTGGAGGTTTTGGTGGTTTGCACACACGTATCTTTGTCCTCCCCCCACCCCCAGCACTGACCAGTCCAACAGCCTCCAGTGCAGCCCAGCCCTGCTGCCCACACCAGCAAATCCTGACAGGCCCAGTCACAACTTCGACAGTCAGGGAGAAATTTTGAAAATTCTCTCTTGGAGAATAAAATCCCTGCTTTTATTTCCAGTGATGCTGCCAGTTCAGTTCCGTGAAGCTCAGTTGCCAGTGCTGACAACTCAGCTTTTCCCAAAATCAAGCCCTTGAAGCCTCTCTGGCTGGTCTCTCAGCACTGCAAGCACAGGGAAGGGTGGGATGCTGGGTGTGTAATTTGGAGATTTTCACTTAAATAGACTCTCTGTGACCGCTGAGGTCCCTGGCTGGAGTCTGTGAATTTTAAAAAGGATTAATGCTGTGGGAGCCTTCATCCAGATGCCCCCCAAAGAGGTTTTGACCTGGTTGTGTGCTGAGTACTTTGCCCTCCTAAACCTACTGCTTCAAATCCTTTTGGCTTTCCTATTTCCAGCCCTATTAGTTAGGGGTATTACCCACTTTCAGGCATTTAAATATTGAGCTCACTACTGGTATTAAAAATTTTTTAAAGGTTGTTGATTTAACAACTTCGCACATATTTTTTTACATATTACATTTATTTATAGATATATTTCTATATTTCTGTATGTCTATATGTCTATATTTATATATTTATATATTTGTATTTCTATTTATTGTGATGTTTATACATTATATTTATATTGGGAGCATGGATGCCCACAGTTACACAGGTTACAGAAGCGGGAAATCCAGTTCATGGGGTAGACTGAGCTTCACCCTGGGATGTGCATGAAGGGTCCTCACCTCTCCCTGCCTCCTGGCAGGATTTTTGGGTTGATGCAGAGTCCATCTGCTCTGCTCCTCTCTGAAAATTTGGGATTTAAGCAGTATTTGGGAGTTGCACCTTTGCTAAATACATGGGATATGCTGAGTTTCTTCCCTTAGCCACAAGCAGGATTAAGGCCAAAGAGCTTCTTCCTGCCAAAAACAGGGAGAATAATCCTGTCATAAGCCATTAATATGGAGCTGTATTGGCACTTGGCAGCAAACCACCAAACCCACAAAGTTGTGTTTAATTTGCTGTTGGAGGACAGGCTGACTCTTCTTCACTCAATTATACCGAGACAACATTTCAGCACCAAGCCCTGGAAACAGGCCAGCCCCCAGCTCTCCATGACTCCACACCTCCATCCCGGGATCCCTGGCAGTGCCCATCCACTGCTGCTCTCATGGGAATTCCATGATTTGCTAGGGTGGCCTTTGAGCAACAAATCCCAGGGTTTTCCATTCACGCTGGCACTGCCGTGGGAAGCAGAAGGTGTTTTGTCCCCCCCAGAGCCAACCCAGCCCTGGCACCCATCTCATTTTGGCCCCGTGGACATGGCAGAGTGGCAAGAACAAGCAGAGACCACCTCATTCCCTTCCCCCAGAATAATGGCCAGGTAGGATTTTTGACTTTCCACAAGGTTTGTTCTCCCTCCTCCCATCCAGCCCGCAGGTCCCCATGTGGGCCAGGCTCCCTGACAATGCTGGGCTTTGCCTGGTGGCTTCCTGCCTTCCCTGGCTTCCCATTGGACACAAAGCCTTCCCCCATCATCCAGGATGTTGTTTTCTATTTTTACTCAAATCCCTTTAACTTTTTGACATTTTTAAGGCAGCAGCCTGGAGGAAATAGATTATCCTGCTGGTGGTACTGCACAGCTCCAGTCCTTGGTTAAGAAGATAAAACTTCTTCTCAGGGTTCATCACGTTCCTGAACTGTCTGTGACTCCTAACTCACAAAAGAGCGAATAAAATGCCCATGAGCTTTTGTTCCATAAAATTTTATGATTAGTCATCGTATCCTTCATGTGGGTGGGGAACAACAAGCAAGGAACGTTTCTCCTTTTTTGAATACAGACAGCCTGGGAGACAACTGCAGCCTTTTCTCTCAGCTCCTTGGATGTCTCTTGGCTTCCTCAAGCCCTGTCCGAGTCTGGAAGTTGTTTAGCTGTCCCAGCATTGTGTGGGGACATGAAAAGTGGGGCAAAAGGATGTACTGATGATCTTTCACAAGCTGCAGTCACCAACACAGGGACCACTGCTGGTATTTTGTCACAGAGTCATGGAATGGTTTAGGCTGGAAAGGACTTTAAAGAGAATCTCATTCCAACCCCGTGCCATGGGCAGGGATACCTTCCACTATCCAGGTTGCTCCCAGCCCCATCCAAGCTGGCCTTGAACACTTCCAGGGTTGGGGCATTCACAGTTTCTGTGGAGAACTTGTTCCATCGTTGTCCTCACTCGTTGTGCAGAATCTGAGTTTGAGATTTCCTTTTTTTTTGTTCTATAAATGCAGGGTCTAATCCTGCTTTTAATTTTGGCCTATATTTCTTGCCAAACAAACTTGCTGTAAGGTCTCACTTCTCCTTTGTTCCCAGCACCTGGAGATGTGCAGAACAACCACCGCCTTAGGAATATTTTGAAGCAACAAGGGGAGAAACTCCAGAGCAGCTCCAGGGAGAACGCTCCCACGTTCCTGAGATTCCTCTTCCAACGCTCCTCAGACAGGCTCACAGTTTTATTTGCAAAAACTGGGAATGCTTCCAAATACCAGCCTGTAAAGCCTTTCACAAAAAAAAAACAAAAAAAAAAACAAATCAACAGAGGAAAACCACGCTTTCCCCCACTGTGGAGCAGGAGACCCTTGCAAGCAGCAAAGCCCCCACAGACATGCCCCTGTGAAGGGCAGCGTGCTGTGAGTGTTCACCACTGATCTGATGCTTCCCAGGAAGCGTGCAGGGCCCGGGATTTCTATTTGCAAGCACAGCTCTGGGTTGTGTCTCCAAGGATAACGTGCTCTTCATCCGCAGGAAAATTCAAGGCGGGAATAAACAAGGTTTGCTGGGAGCCCTGACAGAGCAGGGTCCCCTGGCAGAGCTCCTGAGCATGTTTTTCTTGTGTTGGTGCCCCCAGTGCAGAGCAGCTGCTGAATCCCATGCACCTGGATGACAGACTCTTGGATTTGCCCCCATTTGCCCAGCAAGTGGGAAAAATAAGATAGAAATAGAGGTGGTTTCTGCTTGTCAAGGGTAGGACACAGGTAACTCCTCACACCTGCAGCCAAGCCAGCTGGGCATGCACAGGTTTGATGCCAACACTTGGGCTGATGTGAGCAGCAGTGGAGGAGCCTCTTTTAGAGGTGTAAATTTTCCACGTGGGCTCTGAGTTTTGTGGCAGAGGTTTGACTTTTGGCTCTTTGTTTTCCCACTGGAGCTGAGAAAAACCATTGACCCTGAGCATGCAGTTTCCCTTCTCTCCCTGTTCTTTGCTCTGTCTTGGTCAGGTACCGCCAGTAACACTGACAGAAGAAGGGGGAAAAAGCTGAAACAATGTACATTACATTGTTTTAACCTCATTTTGCACATCCTGAGCACTCATTCTGCTGGTCAGGAAAACAAATGAACTCTGCTTTTCCAGATCTGATCTCCAGCTTTGCTGCAGCCTTTCCTGGAGCTGCAGACTCTCAGAGCCAGGGGTGACAGCTCCCCACCCAAAGTAAGGCAGAGGGATGGCACCAATGGATAACCTGCATTTCAAGGACAGGCTGGTCACAGAGGAGCTGAGGCAGGGCCAGAGGCACCTCGGTCTGTCTGCTGAGCTGAGCAGCCTCACCACTATAAGCAATTAGCGTTCGTGCAGAGAGGTCTGACAGACCCTGTTTTGCAAATGCTGAAGTGTTGACACTTCCCAGCAAGGTGCGTCTTGTGTTACTGGCAAAGAGGAAACTACTCTGTTAAATTTGCAGGGGTTTTCTGCTGCATCTTTCTGTTGTTCTAACTCAGGAGCAGCCCAGTGCTGATGTCCATGCTCCTACGATAGGCAGTCACAGAATTATGGAATGGTCTGGGTTGGAAGAGATCTTAAAGATCATCCAATTCCACCCCCCTGCCGTGGCAGGGACACCTTCCACTATGCCAGGCTGCTCCAAGCCCTGTCCAGCCTGGCCTGGAACCCTTCCCTGGCTCCCATGGGAACACCTCAGTGCCTTTGGCAGCTTCTCCTCCTGGGTGCTTCTATTGCTTTAGCTTTGAATTTGAGCCTCCTGGGTGAATTTGAGCAGGCTGGGTACCCCCCACCTCCACAGCCAAATCCTTGCCGTTGCAGCCAAGCCCTGCTGAAGATGTTATCAGGAAAGGGAATTATGTGCTCCTGGAGAAGGTACTTGTGCCTCGCAGCTATGGGGCTGCACAAATATGTGGAGAGTGTTGCCGATAACTCGCCGAGGGAAGTCTGGAAAACGGAGTCTGCAACTAAATAATTCTGCTGGTAGACTCCTATTTTATGTATTTCTGTTTCCTTCCTTCTTCTCCCCCTGCTTCCCCCTCTCCCCCCGCCCCATTCCATTTGCATCTAAATGGGGTCTTTGTTTCTTCTGAGTTAATATTTAGTCGCTGGTTCCCGTTCAAGGCTCCTAGCTCAGTTTCTCAGAGCAGAGGCATTCCCAGAGGAGAGCAGGGTCCGAGCAGGACGTGGATCCAGTGCCACGCAGCTCCCCCAGGTATTCAGGGACCCCACTGGAAATGGCTTTTACATATGGATTTGTAACTCAGCGAGGAGAACTTGTTTCTTACCAGCACACAGAGATAAATAGCACGTCCTATATCACAGAAGCACAGAATCATTTAGGTTGGAAAAGGCCTCTGAAGTCATCGAGTCCAACTTGTGACTGTCACCACCTTGTCACCCAGCCCAGAGCACTGAGTGCCATGCCCAGTAGTTCCTGGGACATCTCCAGGGATGGGGCCTCCACCATCTCCCCAGGCAGTCCATTCCAAGGCTTAACAACCCTTTCCACAAGGAAATTCCTCCAGATTTGATGCAACAGAAATCCGGGATCAAGCCCACTTTAGTGGTGATTTATCCAATGTCACCACTAGACTGAAAGTTCACACAACTTGAGTTAGAGAGACGCTTCCCAAAGACCCTGCTCAAACAAGGATGTATTTCCAGCTAATCATTTGAGATCCTCCCAGAGACTTGCATTAATGCCAGGATGAGACAAGGGAAACTGTCCATTAAGGGATTGATTTCCACTGAGGTATCAGCCCCTCTTGGTTCAGCTCCTGTCAGATCAGCCGATGGTGCTCTGTTGATTTACAAGGCTCCAGCTCTCCTCATCATCACTTTTTCCTGCTTTTTTTGCACTGAAGCTACAAGAATATATGTTTGCTTCTAGGCCTGTCTATATGCAAAAGTATTATGGTCTTATCTGCCAGCTGAGCTGAGCCAGCTGGAAGCCAAAGCTTGTCGTTATTTCAATATAAGACCATGTTACATCATATCCTCTAAACTGGATTTAATTTCTGTTTGTAAATAAGCAGATACTTTAGGCAGGGGGGGAAAAAAAGATATTTATAGGCTTAAATAAACCATCTGCTTAAACTGACACTGAAATAAATACAGGTGGGGTTACAACCTATAAACACAGCAGTTTTTCCAACCAGAGACTGTAAGGTGAGACCTCAGACGGATTCCATTCAAACAGCTGCACAGATTTTGGGGGTTTGTTTTGTTTGCTCTGAGCGTTTCCTGCTTTTGCTCAAGTCAGCTGGGAATGGGGCTTGGCTGCACGGCAGGATCCAGCTTCCCCTGGAGCAGCAATGGCTGAAAATCCAGGGATGCAGAGTTGGGTACAGCTCTTGGGTGAAGACAAGAAGGTATCAGTCACCATCTGAGTGCCTTGCCTGCATTGCTTGGCAGAATTGTCCACACCTTATGCCGAGAATTGCCAAGAAAACAGAAATACTGGAGTGGTTATGAAGAAAAATAGATTCATCTTTGGTGGGAACATCAAGAGTTGCCCATGCCACAGATGGTCCCAAATTATCAGCCCGCACAGCACCAGGATGAAGGTGTGTGTCCATGGAGACACAATAAAGGCACTCTTACACCTGCCAGGTTCAGCAGAAAGAAGGATATGACGTTGATTTATTGACATTATTTTATTCTTATACACATTCCAACTCCACAAGGGATTGGAGAGCATGTCACTTCCTTCTCCATCTCACTGGAGAAGAAAGGTGCTCATCAAAATGGTCTTATCACAAAAGGAATGAAAAACAGAAAATACCGTCAAGTAAACATCGGCTACTATTTACACAAAACTATGAGAAAGAATCTGACTCCAAGGTTAAAAACAGAAGGCTTAAAAAAAACAAGGCGACAGAGGTGGGCTCCACCGTGACCAGGAGAAGAGCTTGAGGGCAGAAAGGGAGGGTAGGATACACACCAGGAGCCGTCGGGTGCAGGATACACCCAGTGGTGGCCAAGGAGGGTCTGTGAGGATTTACAGCCATGGAGTGGTCTGGGCTGGGAGGGACCTTTAAGGATCGTCCAGTCCCAACCAGTCCCAGTCCCATCCCCCAAGGGACACCACCAAATGATCCCCATTTGGATGCTGAGGCACTGACTACAACACTTTGGACATGATGATCCAGGTAATTCCTTCCCTTAGGGAATGGCCAAATTTGTGCTTTCCTTAGAGAGAAGGGGTGAGCAAAGAGAAGGGACCCATGGTCGGAGCACTGGCATCCAGCCCATTCCCCAGCCAGCCCAGAGGCACAGGCACCCACCAGGCCCTGCTTCCCCCTGTGGGCCCCCTCTCTGATGGCCAGTTCCAGCAGAGCAATGCCCTCTTCTCCCTGTTTTCAGCATGGTTATATTTTCTTGGCACATCAGCATTTTTCAAAGCGAAATACCAGAAAAAACCCACCCTACACCCCCTTTCTGTGGGGAGATTTCGAGCAGACCACAGTGAGATGCACCCATGTCCTTCAGCTGAGCCCTGCTGGGCACACACACAGCCTTAGAGACCCACATATTTAATTCTCACCAGAAGAAAGCTGAATTCAAGATTCAGGAACCTGAGGTTGGCACTTGGCTCCAAACCCCTCCTGCCTCCTCAGCTGTTGACCACAGCAGGATGATTCCGCAGCCCAGCTCGGTGTAATTATTCTGCTCTCTGTCTTGAAGCCACACAGAGATGGAGTTACATAACAATACTGCTTAAGCACTTGCAAAATGCACAATTTGATTAATCTCAGCAATGCGCCGGCTCCAGGATCTAAAAAGACAGCCATGTGCATTTTAACAAAGTTAAAGCCCAAAGCTTTTCATTTCATCCTAATGGATAGCAAAGGTCATTCTCCATTTGATAGATGATGATAGCACTGCTGCATTTGTCTTCTGGCTGGCAGGGCTGGATCCCTCTGAAGTTCGTGTTAATGAGATTCCTCCTACCACGGGCACGAAATTCTCCAGTGAGGCACTGGCACTGGATTTATCGTGGAGATGCCCGTTCTGCATCCACACAACAGGATTAATGCAGCTTCCCATCATGCTGGTGAGGTGCCCACGGCAGCTACGTCCTGATGGAATGATGTTTTCCATGGCATAAATCCCACGTGCTGGCAACTGACTCTGCACCTAGACATACTCCTTCTCCTTGTGACTCAGTTCAGCAACATTTTTCAGGACGAACAGGTACCAGCAAAGAATTAAAGTGGAGATTCTACATTTTCCCCCTGGGAAAGATGTCTAAAATAAAGCTATCAGCTCCAGTCCTGAAGGGGTGATATTTATTTCACTTGCAGAACCACTTAGCAGCATCCAGAAGCCATGGAGTTCCCAAGCTGGACCATAAATTATCAGAGATGCATTCATGTGCTTAACGGTGCTCTTGTGTCTCGCACGGTGAGAGGTGGATGAATTAAAGCCACAGGAGATGCAGATCCTCTTTTCTAAGAGTGAGGTAGGAGCCATGGCAGGGAAATGGGACCAGGCAGCAGCACAGAGCATGAGATCCTTCTGCAGAGGAGAAGGACGTGGGAGGAAGCTCAGGAGCAGACATGGGGGCTGTAAAATCCTCAGAAGGGCAAGCCCTGTGTGACAGCCTTCCTCCATCTCCTCCTTCTGGTGCTGAAGGAGCCCAGCAGACCATCAGGGAGGCAGTGGAAGGACAAGCCCAGGAGATGAGATCTTGAGAAGAGTTCCTCACTGGAGCATCAGCTGCTGAGCTGGGCATGACCACCTGGATCCCCCGAATCAACAATTCACCCCAGTGCCATGGGGTTTGAGGGCTGCTCCAACACAGAGTCAGATCTTCCCAAAGACATTCCATGTCTTAATAGAATAGGTTTGGATTGGAAAGGAATTTAAAGCCCATCTCATTCCAATCTGCTGCCGTGGGCAGGGACACCTTTCACTATCCCAGGTTGCTCCAAGCCCCATCCAACCTGGCCTTGGACACTTCCAGGGATGGGGCAAGAACAGATCCCTGATATCCTGGGCACTCACATGTACGTGTACATAACCTTTTCTTGGAGTTGGAGATATCCACCTGTAGTTTGCCTCTGGAGGCCCCTGTGTTTTCCATCTGCCTCCTTCTGCAAAGGCAGGAAAGTCCTGAGTGCTGATGAGGGACTTGAAGTGATTGGGAATGCTTCAAACACCGGGGTTTGTCCTTAAATTACACGGCCCATTAACAGGCTTAAATTAAAACAACACTATTAGCAGGAGATCTGAGGGAGAAGGTGGCTTCAATTTTCATACAAATGACACATAACTAAATACCAGAAATTTAATATACCAATAATAGCCCTTTAAATCTAGTCTTACCAACTGCAATTATTAAAGTCTACACCAAGGTCCCCAAAATCTTAAGACTGACACTGGATAAATCAGCAAATCACAGAAAAAATTCAGCTTTTTTTTTTTTTTTTTGACATTGGTGTTTTGAGATTTCATCTTTTGAAACTGCTCAGTACCTATGAGAAATTAATAATACAATTAAATACCCCATGCAGGATTATTTTGCAGGTAGTGGAGGAGTCGAATTAGCCCAGGTGCCCAAAAGGCTGCTCTGACATACAGAATCATAGGATGGTGGAATATCCTGAGTTGGAAAGCACCCACAAGGATCACCAAGTCCAGCTCCTGGCCCTGCACAGGATAACCCCCAAAAAATCCCACCATGTGCCCAAGAGCATTGTCCAAACACTTCTGGAACTCTGTCAGGCTTCATGCCACAGCCACTTCCCTGGGGAGCCTGTTCCAGTTCTCAGCCATGCTGTGGATGAGGAACCTTTTCCCAGCACCCCTGGGCTGTTTGATGGGCTGAGTGTTACCAAACCAACTCCCTGGTCCCAAAACCAGCTCAGAGCTGACACGTGATGAGCCCAGCTGAACGCCAGGCCCTTCACATGCCGGGCAGCAGACAAGCCCACACAGTGGTCCCTTTCATCCTGACCTCCAAACCCCACCTCATTTTGGGCCACCACACAGCTCTCTCCGTCCGCGTGACTTTGCTGCCTGCCTTCGCCTCGGGACAGGCAAAGAAATCACCACAGTGAAGTTTAAAGAGCCGCCAGCACCCAAAATTTCTGCTTATTAGATGTAATCATAATCCTATAATGACAATATAGTACATTATAATTTGCAAGAGAGGGGAAATCTTAACATAAATTGCTCGCCTGTGATTCACCGACCCGAGTGCAATTCTGGCACACTGGTTAGGGGGAAGAGATTCTTTATCACAGAATCCCAGAATATCCTCAGTTGGAAGGGACCCACAAGGATCATCAAGTCCGACTCCTGGCTCTGCACAGGACAGCCCTAAAAATCACACCATGCAATTTATTTGTAAGCCTGAAAGGGAGAGGGCTTGGTATGAGTGACACTCCCCTCTCCAACAGTAAAGGACTTATTTATGGAAATTTCAGCACCCACCAGACTCAGCCCATCATGCTTGAGGTCATTATTTGCACCCCAGAAGGTAAAAACGTCCCACTCATGGGCCAGGACTCACATCTCCAAACTGCTGTACCAATAAATAGAGCCAGAAACGTGGCACTTGGGGCCGTGGGTGAGTGGTGGGGTTGGCAGTGCTGAGTGAACAATTGGCTGCATGACCTTAAGGCTCTTTTGCAACCTAAATGGTTCCATGCTTCTGTGCTAGCAACCTGTCCTGCGAAGCACTGAGAAAAGCAAGGGGCCAGCTTTGAGCCAGAAAAGTGCCTTTTGGCCCCCACTCTGACTGAATTTCTGCTGCCTTTGGGTGGCTCCAGGGCCAGGCTGCAGCCAGACACCCCATTCCAGGCACAGCCCCGGCACCTCAAGGATCAGCTGGGCAGAGGCTCCCTCCAGGTGCTGCAACGCTGCGGCAAAGGCTCCCGGAGCCGCTGGGGCTTTTAAGCCGTAAAACACAAATAAGATTTCCTGGGGGTTGCTGCAGTTTCAGGACAGATGAGTTACGGGTCTCCCTCCCCAGGGAACGCAGATGCTGCCGTAGGAACTGAGCGCATTTCTGGGGGGGTCTCCTTGGACCCCCCAGCAGACACTTCCACACCCCCCACCCCCGCGGTTTTACTCCACCCTGATCCCTGCCGATAAAACACTTGAAATAAGAAGCTGGGAGAGCCCCCAGGACACGGTAAAGGTTATCCCGGCTCCACTGCTCATCCCGGAGGGGCAGGCAGAGGGAAGAGGCTGACTCGCATCGCGGCAGCACGGAGAGAGCGGCTGGAGCCACCGGAGCCTTGGGGCTGCTCCGGGAGCACGGGCCGTGATTTTCCTCCACAGCTGCTCCTTCTCCTGCCTGCCCTCCCCAAGTGATGCTCTGACAAGCACGAGAGAACCTTAATTTCCCCTCTGCGTGTGTGGGCGTGTACCTGCCAGGGGATACGCCTGCTTTTCCACCCGAATACCGTCATCCCCGGCAGTCTCCGCATGCCTCGCGTGGCCCTGGGCTCCGAGCCTCTTTCCAAAACTTCCCCCACACGCTGCGCATCCCATCCTCACCCCAGCTCATTACTGAGGAGAAAAACAGCTGTCAAGCGTGTTCAAAAATTGCCCCGAAGCCATGAAGGCTCTTATCACAGCTAGAAAAACCCAGACACCCTAAAGAACCTGCCAGAGCTCTCTCCCTGCCGTGGGCAGGCTCAGCCCCGCTCCCAGCACGGTCCAGGGGAGCCTTGGCTCTGCAGCACCGTGGGGAAGGAAGGCTGCAGGCAGGGGTGTTGGGAAAAGGTCGTGTCTTGGTTTGGCACCGAGTCAGAGCTGTATTTTCTGCCTTTTGACAGCATGAACCAGAACACCCAGATGTCCAAAGTATCTCTGGAGGAAGGAGACCATAAAGTTGACCAATTCTTTCTTGGTTCAGGACACGGTCAGGGTGTAAAAACAGGCTCCTGGGGGCTGTTTCTACCCAAGCCTGACCTTTCAACCTTAATTACTTTATAGCAGCCATTTAAAATCATCCCCCATGTCCATGCAAACACCATGGGTAGCACCTCCTGGGAATGGCATGGCTAATGGGGAGCTGGGAGAGGGCTGCAAGATAAATGTTTCTTGTCTTGCCCATGAAACAGAGCAAACTCCTCTCCTGGCAAAGCAGCCATTCCCCTTTTTTCCAGCCGTCTGTGTTATTTTTGTGTCGTGTTGCTGGTTAAAAATACCCCTTGCCAGCAAGAACGGAGTTATTTGGAGCACCCTCCTTTATCTTTGTTTGGGAAGAGCACACGCCACCATCAGCTGCTTCCTTCCTCCTAAAAATCGTCTTCTGCAAAAAAAAGCCATTGATCCTGTGCCTGCTCTGTGGCCTTGGAGAGATGATTGTGGCCATGAGGGGCTTTCCAGGCCTAATGTCTCCAACAAAGGGGACAAGGACACAAGCGCCTGTCACATGTAGGGTATGAGGGAGACCTCACTGTGTCCCCCCCATATGTCAAAGCTCGTGGCTTCTGAAGGGCATCCTGCAAGCACATTCCTGGCTGCAGGAAAACAAAATAAAAGTATATGGGTCTGGACATCAAGATGAGCTCACTGGGGGGTTTTTGCTTGTGGAGCATCTCCAGGACACCAAGAATGAGAAGCCAGTAATGACCGTAAATAATTTGTGTGTGAACCCAGGGTCAATGATGGAGCCAGCACAGCCCCAGAGCCTCCTCTGCCCTCCCACAGCTGCCATTTCAGAGGAACAAAAAACATGGGAAGAGTCCTCACAGCACCTCTCCATGGGGTGTCCAGGAAACCCAAAGTCCCTCAGGATCCTGAACAAAAGCAATTTGGTGGTGCCAAAAGCCCAAGATATTCATTAATAACCACAACTGTCAATAGTGTCCATGGAGCATCCCCCGAACTTCACTCTCCCAGAAAGCATCCTAAAACTTGTTAAGATGGGCAAAACTATCTCCCTCAATCTTTAGCAATGTTTGGTTGGCTTTATTTACTGCAGGGCATTCTGGGACCCCAAAGAATTCCTGGGGAAACTGTAGCACCCTGTGCTCAGCAGAGCTGTGCCCTCGTCACTGAATCAGGCCTTTCTTTTCTCCCTTTTTTTTCCAGGCTAAAGTAATCAGGGAGTAAAAATCTGGAATCCAACCACAAGGAGCATCAAAATATTTGAACAAGCTGGTTTAAATCAAGGCTTTGACTTGCCTTTGTAATGGCCTCTTTGGTCAAGGCTTGAGCATGCTGCTGCATTTTGGAGTGGGAAGCAGAGGACGGGTTTGCTCCATCCGCTCTCAGGTCGAGCACAGAGGCAGAAGCATGGCCTGTGGTCTCCAGTATTCCAGAGAGAGAAAGGAAATTCTTCAATCCTGTTTGTTTTTTTGGTTTGGGGGGTTTTTGTGTAGTTAATCTGAACAGGGTGGTTTTGATCTATCCTACGGTCAGCCGGCCTCCCACTCCCATCACTCTCCCTCCTGCAGCTCCCACTGAACATGGGGTAGTGTGGAAGAAACCCAGAGCACCAGAGGTGACACTGACCCTCCCAGTGGCTCTGATTTCTTCATTTCTTGGGTTTTTTCCTGTCTTCATGCACCCAAAGGAGCTGTGTGCCTCTGTTTCCCACTGTCCTCCCTAGAAAACACATCAAAGCCCAGCCCTGCTCTCAGCAAAGGCTGGAGCCGCCCAGTCTCCTGCTTTCCAAGGTAAATAATGACTTTGATTAGGAACTATGCCTAATTAACCACGTGGAGTTGATGACTCAGCTGACTGTCAAAAGCTTTTTTTGCTTTGGTTTCCAGTTTTCACAGCTTGACCCAGCATCTGTCCCTGTGCATCCGCACAGACCCAAAAGCTCGGGGAAATCCCAGTTCCACCACCCAGGCCCTTCAGGTTGGCCTCAAGCTGTGACATCTTTTTGAGTGAGTTTGGCAAACCCCTCCTGCAGGGGCTTGCCAGTCTCCTGAAAAAGGAGATTATTTTTGTCCTCATTTGAATTTTGAAAAGCAAACAGGCTCTGTTGATTCAGACATCACACTTAGGCTCGGGGCGGTAAATACTGCGAGGTTTGCTCTTTTTATCAGCTTGCTCGGCAGATCAATAGAAAGACTCAAAAACGTATTGTCATCATAAACGAAGGAATTCATTAATGCCCGTTGTTTGCCTCCATGTTTTAATGGAATGCAGAGCAAATACATCCAGAGGGTGTTCGCTGAGGCCGGCAGCACGAGCCAGGATCTCTGGCCAGTTGGGATTTGCCTGGGAGGAAGAGGTGATGGAGGTGAAGAGGTGACAGGGCCTCAGTGAAGATGGCTGGAGGCCTGGGATTTGCACCCCTCTTCCTGTGCGTATCCTGAGGGAAAGAGATTCATCCTTTGGACGTGCCCTCCAACACCTCCTCTCCCTGGGAGGCATTTTGGGAGTGGAGGGATGTGTCTGGCTGAACCCTCACCTCTCACAGAACCCGTTGTCTCACCAGTGGGAGAGATTTCATCTCGCTCAACACCTCTGGACAAAACGTGTGAAAACTGCGTTGCTTTAAATATTCCGTGCACCCTCCGACAGCCGTGTTCCCTTTCCATGAATCACCAGGACCCAGCCAGAGCAGCTGTCCTGGAGGTTATATGTGCTCAGCAAATACGTATTTTGGCACCGAGATGAGCATTTTCCCTGCAGCACTTTTGAAGTGTAAGAGGGGAAAGATGCAAAGCGTCAGCTCCACTGCTGTCACGGCTCCAGGAGCTATAACCCATGATCCCATCCAGTCCCACGAGCCTCTGTTGGCACCAGGCAGGAGTCTGGGAGTGCCAAGAGGTTCGTGTGTCCCTTTTCTTAAACAAACCCTCCTTCCAGGCACTGGGGAGCAGGGTCAGATGCAGGCACAATGTGAGATCCAGCTCTGCTACCCTTGCCCATGTCCCATGGATCCTCTTGGGACTTCAGCAGCAGGACCGAGGGAAATCCATGGCATCTGCCCAATATCCAGGTACCTGCAGCCATGTTTGAATGGAAGGCATTGCAGATATCCTAACAGATTTTTAAATCTTTTAAAGTTTTCTCCCTGGTTGCTCAGCAGCAGAAGTGACCAAGTGCAAGGTTCTGCACCTGGATCGGGGCAACCCTTAGTGTTACAAGCTGGGGGTTGAAGGGATTGAAAGCAGCTCCTCCAAGAAGAGTTTGGGGTGCTGGTGGATGAAAGGCTGGACATCACCTGGCAGTGTGTGCTGGCAGCCCAGAAAGCTGAACATGTCCTGGGCTGCATCCAAAGCAGCTCAGGCAGCAGGTGAGGGAGGGGATTCCTCCCCTCTGCTTCACTCTCATGAGACCCCACCTGCAGTGCTGCATCCAGCTCTGGGACCCCCAGCAGAAGAACATGGACCTGATGGAGCAAGTCCAGAGGAGGCCACAGAAATGCTCCAAGGGCTGGAGCCCCACTGCTCTGGAGCCAGGCTGGGAGAGCTGGGGGTGTTCACCTGGAGAGGAGAAGGCTCCAGGGAGAGCTCAGAGCCCCTTCCAGAGCCTAAAGGGGCTCCAGGAGAGCTGGAGAGGGACTGGGGACAAGGGATGGAGGGACAGGACACAGGGAATGGCTTCTCACTGGCAGAGGTCAGGGATAGATGGGATACTGGGAAGGAATTGTTCCCTGTGAGGGCGGAGAGGCCCTGGCACAGGGTGCCCAGAGCAGCTGTGGCTGCCCCTGGATCCCTGGAAGTGTCCAAGGCGAGGGTGGATGGGGCTTGGAGCACCCTGGGATAGGGGAAGGTACCTCTGCTCATTGCAGTGGTTTTGGAAGGAGATGGCCTTTAACCCAAACTCTTCCATGACTCTGTGACCCCTCTGCTGTCCCCATGGTAAATCATCCTGGCACAGCCCCTGCACGCTTACACAGGGATTAATCTGGCCCCATATAGTGCCTGCCTCAAACGGAGCCACAGCCAAAAGCAAGCTCATTTGCACATATTTATCATCAGGGAAAAAATAGCCACTCGCTGATCCAGAACATTCATCTCTAAATATTTACAAAGCATTATTTATCCGAATAAAAGAGACATTTTTCACTCAACAGACCAGGCATACGGTAGCGGCGTGCGGTAGGAGACGAATTGCGCCGAGTAATTCTGAACAGATTTAATGCCAGCAATAATTATTTTTAATCAGACAGAAAGTTCCCTGGGTGATAACTGAACATGCAGCATTTGAAAGCAATTCCGTCGACCCGCATTGCTGGATATTATTTGTTCAAATGTGCTTGTTGTGCCTTTTGGTACTTCAGTGCAACTTCCACCCGCCTTCCTATCTCCCTTGGGGAAGGGAAAATAAAAAAAAGGAGTGAAGAAAACCACAAACCCCAAGCCCTCTGTCATTTATTTCAAGCATGTCTTTTAATTACAGCGCTGCATTTAGATAGTGTACAAAATATTCCGGGCTGGATGCCTGTTTAACAGACTCCCCAGTTGCTGCTTGAAGCTGCTCAGCAGAACACAGTGTGAATCATTATGAAATCCCTCACTTCAGTACCAGGGAAAATGGAGAACCAAATGTACTGATGGCAAACATTTAAGAAAGAAAGACATGGGAGGAGGGATTTTGCCAGGCTTTGGTTCTTCAGGGCGGTTTTGATAGATGCTACAGCTGGAGACAGCAGGTTCCCAGCCCCAAATCACTCTCTGTTGTAGGATGAGGTTTTGTGTCATCCACCCATCCTCATGTCAACATGCTCACAAACACCCTCCCCACGTGTTGTGTTGCCCCACGGATTTTTGTAACACTGGGAGAGCGCAGCTGGGGAAGACACAGAAACCTTTGGTATCTCTTGCAGTCAAATCATAGGTTAATAGAATGGTTTGGGTTGGAAGGGACCTTTCAGACCATCTCATTCCACCCCCTGCCGTGGGCAGGGACACTTTCCATAGACCAGGTTGCTCCAAGCCCCGTCCAACCTGGCTTTGGACACTTCCAGGGATGGAGCATCATTTCTCCACAGCCTTGTGAATGTGACCCAGCGCCACATTCGGGACATCTCTCAAGCCCCAGGCAAAGGCACGGCCGTATCCAGCTCCCTCACCAGTTATTTCCATCTGGGAAGGTGAGGAACAATGGGAACAGGGTGCCAGGGACAGGCTGGGCTGGAAACACAATCCCTGTGCCAGACGAGGACAGAGCCAGAGGTGAGCAGGGCACACAAATGAGGCCAATGGCATATTAATGAGCAATCAGATCTACCTGGCAACAGCTCTTCCATCTGCTGAATAAGCCCCTGTAACGAGCTTACCTGGGCTCTTTGTTCTGCACTGGGAGGGAGCAGCAGCACCCAGACCCTCCCTGCCAGCGCTGGGCTCAGGACTGATCCCCTGCCACCACGAGAAGAGCAAATCCCCGCGCTCAGCCCTCAAAAGCAACAGCTCAGGAAAGATTAAGTTACGTTTCTGGCAGGGCTCAGGGTTTCCAAGTCCCCTGCAATTACAGTGACAATTACAGGGCTGCCAATGGCTGCAGTCGGAGTCGGGGGAGCAGCGTGGGAGCTGCTGCAATTTGAGGGTTGGTTCGTGCAGTTTCCAGCACTCAGTTCCTGCTGAGGGGTGTAAGCAGCACCAGGACCTCGTTGCCTAAACCTGCAGTGACTGTGGGGGTAATCCTGACCCTGACAAACCCACAGTTAAAGGTCAAAGATGCAGGAGGGATGAGGAAAACCAGCATGGAGGGAGCATGAGACAGCTTTTATTTCTGGCCCAGAAGAATATGAGCCCAGAAGGAAAATACTTTGGGTCTGATGGTCTCAGAGATGCTCAGGGCACTAATTTCCTTCTCTCAAAGAAAAGTTATCCAGGAGAACCATGGACATCTACATCACCTGGGGATATCTGACTGGAGATGTGTCCCAGAGCTTAAAACCTCCTCCAAGAGAGCTGAGGAGCTCAGAAAATGTTTTTTCTTCTTTTCAGCCTCACTTGGGGGATCCAGCAGAGATTCCATGAACATAGCTCCACTCCATTAATCCCCAAGGCTCTCTCCATGTCTGCTAGCCTATCTCCAATAAACCAAAGGAGGTGATCACCAAATTCAGGAACGCAGCTGATGAGAAGCAGGAATTTCATCTTCAGTTGCCGGAGTGGTAACAAACCCCACCTTATTCAGGAAAATGCATCCCCTGCACCTGAAAATTGCTCTAACTTGCTATTAAATGGGATGGACATCACTGATCCTCCAACTGTTTGTGGTCAGGAAAGACAAATGAGATTTTGCTTTCATCCCTGGAGCCTTTGTGCCCGGCTGGGCTGGAGCACAGAGCCAGCACACACAGGTTGTTTCAGCAAGGAGAGAGCTCAAGGGGAATAATCTTGAAGTGCTGTTGTCAGGCTGAGAAGGTCTAGGGCTTGAGGCTTAATAGTCAAGATTATTTCAGGCAGGAAAAAACCAGCAGTGCTTCATCCCAAGTGCAGGAGGCAACTCTGGACTTGTTCTCCACCATGGCTTGTGGCAGGCCTGGGTGCTGGGATGCTCCCGGGGAGAATTTTGGGAGATGCTGGGAAGAATTTCCCATACAACCCTGGGCTTGACCGTGAGCACAACCAGGAGAGACTCACCTGCCCACGCCAGCCCCAGCAAGGCCCTAGACATGAGCCCTGCCAAAACCCTCCACCACCACTGACCACAACTTTTAGCCAAACCTCAGCCCCCTGGGCCCGATGGTGGTTTTGCCATATTCCCAAGCAGATAAATTTTGGGTTGATGCTCAGGTTTACCAGTGCTGGGCTCAGAGGTGAAACGACTGCTCCTTATTGCCAGCATCAAAGCCGTGCTCTCCCAGTGTTCCCGGCAGTTCATTATCCCTCCCACCCTCCCAGCCTCCTTGTCCTGCCATAATAAGGCAGGAGGCAGAAGTCAAAGGCATCATTCCAGGGAAAGCTCTCAGGAACTGTTCATCAAACTTGCCCTTTTCTAATGAGAGTCATCTCATTTACATGCTCATTTAACGCTGCACTCCACATCTAACAGCACATTCCAGCCACCTCCTTCCTTCACCTAAAAACCCATTTACAAAAAAGCACCATTTTCCCTAAATCCTAATTAGGCCACTGTGACCCCACATAAGCTTCAGCAAACCCCCTTTTGAGTCCAAACAGCACGGCCTCCTGAAGGCTTTATCCAAACACCCTCATCACGAGGTTAATTCCAGCCCAACGAATTAACAGTTCTGTGAGCCTCGTCTGATTAACAAAACTGAAATACCTAGGGGGAAAAAAATAGGGAAATCATTCCTGGGTCTGTTCCTGCTGCAGAGCAAACACCCTTCTGCCCCAGGGGAGCCTCTCCCACCTCCCTCGCGCGACCCTTTCCAAAATCCCAAGCATGGCTGGCATCCCACAAACCTCCCTGTGAAGGCTTATCCCGAAAAACACCGAGAGCTTTATGATCCATCTGTCTGGAGGCTCTCAGGTTGCAGGAAATGCTCAGATTAACTGAGAAAAAAGTAAATTTTTGCCCATTTCTGGTCTGCTACCATAAGGTGCTGATGCAATATTGTGGTTCCCACGATAGGAGCAATATGCAGCAGCTCAGAGTGGGTTTGTGCCCACACATCCTTGTCTCAGGCAGGGCTGAGCAATGCCCCACCACGAGCATCTTCTGCTCATCAGCACAGGACCCTCACAAGCTCCTTTGTACCTGCAGCAGGGACCTTGCTGGGAGCCACCGTGCTAATCCCGATATCCATCCAGCCTGGTGCAAGGAGGCTTTTTCAGATATTCCAGTATTAATTTCAAACATTATTCTTTTTTTTTTTTCTTTTTTTTTTTTTTTTTTACAAATAGCACGGGATAGGCATGGAAAATACAAATAAAGAATCCTGTGGTGCTATGAATAGTCCCCACTCCCGTTACCACAGGCTCAGGGTCACCGGGATGTGGTGGATGAGAGTCAGGGAGCTCACAGTGATGCACCCCCAAAGGGATTTCCCAGCTCAGCCCCCACTTTGCTGCTGGCAGAAAACGGCCCTGGCAGATCTCTCATCAGTTTAACAAGCTCTGCCTCAAAATTAGTTTTGAGGTTTTTCACCCCCAACAATCCTATTAGCCCCAGCCATGCCAGGACCCCACAGCCATGTGCTGATCCCCTCTCAGATTTATTCCTGCCCGGTTCAGATTTGTTTTTCTGCTGACACGGCCCTTCCAGTTAAATCAGTTTGCCTCCCTGCCTGGTGTTTACATTCCTGCTGTATTTATAGACAGGCATCACGTCCTCTCCCAGCATCCTTGGCCAAACACGGATGATATTTTTCAGCTCCTTGCCTAAAATAGGCCCTTTTCCCCTGCCCTTCCCAACGCCCCTGTGCTGCACCTGCTGCCATTTAAACTCATCCTTTTCAGGGGCAAACACCAGAACTCTGCAGCATGTTCCCGAAGAGGCTTCCCCAGAATTTAGCAGAGTCCTTAAATATTTCCTCATTTTTATTTTGCTTATTATGCTGTAGGGCCACATTTTCCTCTTCCCCAGCAGCATCCCATATCGATGGCACACAGGGAGAGCACCAAGGTCTTTGTTCTCCTTTTATTTCCCACTCACGACCCCTCAGTTTAGTGGAAAATCTGCTTCATCTCCCAGATTTTTGGGCTCACCCTTTGCAATATGGCATTTGCCCTGTTTTACATCACCCCTAACCCACCCCCTTGCTTTCACAGCCCTTCCCCAGACCACGGCAGCAACACTGCCCCTCAGACTCCCTCTGCAATCTCCTGCCAGCACATGGTCAATGCTTTAGGGAAGGCAGGCAGCCTCCAGACACTGCATTTGCCTTGCCTAGAAGCTCTGCTCCCTTTCGAAGAAAGAAATCTGGTGACAGCAGGTTGGCCTGGCACCATCCATGGCAAAATCCCATTTTCTAGTACCTGCTGGCAGCCAGCAGGGAAAAAAACAAGGGGAAGCATCCTCATAGCGAGTTCTCGTGCCGGGGATTTAATTTTCATATAGCTCATTAACTCCCCAGCAGCAAGCTCGCTGCCCACACTTCATAACTCCAATTATTCCCTCCATCCCCTTTCATCCCACGGCCTCCCAAGCCTTGCAAGCTCAAGAAAATGAAATCATCTCAATGACTAGCTCTTTATATCCCCCTATTTCAAGCCCTTTCTGTTCTCCGGTCAGATGATGCCACCTCTGACTTCTCTGTCCACAAAGGGCTACCTTAAGTATTTGATGTAAATGCTGCGGGGAGAAAAACTCGCTCCATTTCGGGTTATTATCTCACCAGAATGCCATATATTATCCAGCAATCTCCAGCCTAGCAGGGGATCTGCTGTATCTCTGCATTATCTTGTTTGGAGCACATGGATTGCTCACTACATGGCTCTCACCACAAAGAACATACGGAAATAAAAAGTAAATAGAAAGCATCCACTTGGGCTGCTGGTATTAAACTGGAGGGAAAAAGAAAAACAACCAAAGGAGTGATTGCTAATGGCCCAGGATTCATCCTAAACACACAGAATGTCCCAAAGTCTGGCTTTGTAATACTTGGTGCCTGTAATTCTCCATGTGGCTCTGCACACACGTGAGTGTCAGAAAGGGATGCCAAGGTTCAGAGCAAGAGGCAGAGTTAAAACATCAGAGCTGTCTGAATACACCAGGGGATGGTGCCTCTCACTGTATTTCCTCCTGGGGCTCAGAAACCACGAGGAGGCCATGAAGGTGATGACAGGGCTGGAGCCCTTCTGCTCTGGAGACAGGCTGGGAGCTGGGGCTGTTCAGCCTGGAGAAGGCTCCAGAGTGGCTTTAGAGCCCCTTCCAGTGCCTAAAGGGGCTCCAGGAGAGCTGGAGAGAGACTTTGGACAAGGTTCTGGAGGGACAGGACAAGGGGGAATGGCTTTCAGCTCAAGGAGGGCAGGGTTAGATGAGATGTTAGGAAAATATTCTTCCTTCAGAGCGGGGAGGCCCTGGCACAGGGTGCCCAGAGAAGCTGTGGCTTCCCCATCCCTAGAAGTGTTCCAGGCCAGGTTGGACAGGGGTTGGAGCAACCTGGGCTTGTGGAAGGTGTCCCTGCCCACGGCAGGAGGTGGAAATGGATGAACTTTAAGAGATCCCTTCCAATACAAACCACTCCATGATTCTGTGAATCTAAGTGTCTCAGTATCTCAGTGCTTCCAGCATGTTTAGGATCAGCTAGTCCCACATTTTCGGGCCAAGGGGAAGAGGAGAACCAAGGATGAACAGCACTGGTTAACTGAGACACACCAGCATCAGCCTCATCCCAGCAATTTAAAAGCTGACTCCGCGTTCTCCACCAAGGAAAAATCCTGCTGATGGGAGCCACATGGAGCCACTTGAGACCGAAATCACAGCTCCCTGCTGGAGAGGCATCAGGCAATGGGCATAGCTCCCTGGATTTTGTGTTTCTCAAGGGAAGGGACCCCACCAGCAGCTCTGGTCTCTGGCAGAACACACCTCAGGGACTTCCCAGGGATTTCGTAACTACATCAGCACGAGTCCTTTATAGACTTAAAGAGATAAGACATTTTTCATGGCCATGGTAATCAATTCCTCTGCTCAATTAGCCTTGCAGATCTAAGAAAACATGCATCTTTTTTCTAGAGAGAAAAACCCACCATCTCTAGAGCAAAGCTGCAGTCAAGGGGGCTCAGCAGCAGCAGCAGCAGCAGCATGATGGGCCCCAGCCCTTCACCCTCCAGAGAGCGGCAGGATCCAGGTGCCAAGGAGGGCAATAAGGTGGGAGCAGGGGCAGATGGGGACAAGGTCCTGCCCTGGGGCTGGGGAGGTGCTCAGGTTACCCATGGAGGCAGCAGCACACGGGGCAGACCCAGTGCCTGTCCCCAGCCGGCCACTCCTGAGCTTCATCTGTCATTTGCCTTTGCTGGAGGGAACGACTCGGAAAAATCCATGTCCGTGTCCTCTGAGACCACAGCTGGGGACAGAGCTGGGGCTGCAGCTCTGCCTCCAGTGGGCTTAGTGCCAAGGGAGAGAGGGAAAGGGATTTAACCTGCTGAGTATGAGCTGCCAGGGAGAATTTCAAATACAAAATGAATGCAGAAAGGTGCTTCTACTCCCTGCCTTGGTCCCCTCCTGGAGCTGGCTGGACTTTGTAAGTCTGTGTCCATGCTCCTGGACAAGAGCCTGGGCTAGTGTGGTGTCCCCAGGAGCGAGCAGCACAGCCCAGGTCTCAGAGCCCACTGTCCCCACCATGTCCCCGCTGTCACGGGTCAAGTTGCAACCTCAGCCACCAGCCCCAAATGCAGCATCTCCTGGCAGCAGCAACCCAGAACCAAAAAGAAATAATGAAAGCCTCCAGCACACAGAGCTCACCCCGTGGCGCGGAGCACAGCACCCATCACAGTCCCCTTTGCACGGCAGAGAAACAGGGCAGAGAGGCAGAGGAGGGAGAACACGGAGGGTGGGAGGGTGTCTGCCTGCTCCCAGACTTCTTACACCTTCCCCAGACACATCTGGCTGTGGCCAGTATCAGTGCAGGGTGCTGGAGGAGACAGACGGGGGCTTAATCCTGCCCGGCAGCGCTGAACATCCCCGTCCAGGGCTGATCCGATCCCTGTGTGCGCTCTGATTTCATTAATCACAGGTGATTCCTCACCGCTTTCCCTCTCTCCCCAGCTCCAAGAGCAGCTCTCTGAGAGGACAAAACCCGACACGTAGGGTGCTCCTGCAGGAGCAGGGCATCTGTCCTCACCCCTGGGATTCCCTGCAGGAGCTGCACGGGGGTCAGGGATTAGCACAGGTCCGGCTCCGCAGGCGCCAGGCAGTGCAGGGGTTTCTATCCCACTCCACAGCCTGGATTCATACTCTCCTAATACCCTACAGCAGCTCAGATCAGTGTTTCCCCTGCATCAAGGATATTCTAGAGCCTCTGCTCCTCAGCTTCCACCCCTCTGTGCCAACCTGGAGAGGTGCTGGTCGCCCAAATCCTTCCTCTGTAGGATATTTTGGTTCTCCTCTATGTATTAGTGACTTTACTATTTGCAACCACTGGTCCCAGTCTGGGAAGGGGAGGCAGAGGGGCCCAGTGCTGTTCGGCTGACAGGGCAGGCTGGGCTGGAAAAATCCCTGTTTCTTTCAGGGCTGGAAAGCAGCAATCCTCAGGTATTCCATCCTTCCTGGGAGGTTTCAACCTAACATCTAACAGAGAGATGGAATTAAGCCTTATCTTATGCTTAATTCCATGGCCTCAAACATAAGAGGGACAGGGATCTGCTGGAGTGAGTCCAGAGGAGGCCACAGAGATGCTCCAAGGGCTGGAGCCCCTCTAGTCCAGAGCCAGGCTAGGAGAGCTGGGGGTGCTCACCTGGAGAGGAGAAGGCTCCAGGGAGACCGCAGAGCCCCTGGCAGGGCCTAAAGGGGCTCCAGGAGAGCTGGAGAGGGACTGGGGACAAGGGATGGAGGGACAGACAAGGGGGGAATGGCTTCACTCTGACAGAGGGCAGGNACCATTCCATGATTCTAAGGTTCTATGAAAGCAGGAAGATTAATATCTCCACCAGCTCTTCGATTACCTATAACCATGGCAATTCCAGGTTTTCTCATATTCCTCTACACACAGGTTTGAACAGGTCATACCTCAGCCTCAGGAAATCCTGACATTGGCTGGATCACCTTTCATCAAATCTGACACCTCCTCACCCCTCGAAATCCCACTTGAAAAGCAGTCAGTGCCCTGCCTATGTCCCTCTCTCAGATAATTATCACCATCCCTGTGCCCTATAGCCAGGCCAGCGGGGCATCCCCATCCCTCTGTGCCACTGGCTTCAAAATCCAGCATTGGATTAAATAATCCTGCATTTGGTTGGGAAATAATTGGTGCCACTCTGTTTGTGAGCTCTTGCTTTTGGTAATGAAAGCCTCTGTTCCAACCCAATTAGCATGATACTCCAAAAAGGCAAAGGACAAAGCTATGATAGCTCAGGGATAAAAATAGTTAGTGGACTTGGATCGGAGGGGAAAAAAAGGAGAAAAAAAGTCACATAGATATCATAACCTTACAGCAGACCTTGTCCCAACTGTGTAGTTCTGGACTGAGTGGAGGGAGGGCTCACCAAGGACCTGAGGATGCTGTAAAAAGGCTTTGCACCCCGTGGCAGGGATGCATCCCACATCATTCCCACTGGGATGTGCACCAGGAGTTGAAACACCAACTGAGGAGAGACCTCATTGTGGCCTTCAGCATCCTCCCAAGGGGAAGCAGAGGGGCAGCACCGACCTCCTCACTCTCATGAGTGACAGGACCTGAGGGAACGGCTGGAGCTGTGCCAGGGGAGGTTTAGGTTGGCTATGAGGAAAATATTCTTCATCCAGCAGGTGCTGGGCACTGCCCAGGCTCCCCAGGGAATGGGCATGGCCCCGAGGCTGCCAGAGCTCCAGGAGAATTTGGACAGCGCTGCCAGGGATGCCCTGGGTGGGATTGCTGGGGTGTCTGTGCAGGGCCAGGAGTTGGACTGGATGATCCTGGTGGGTCCCTTCCAGCTGTGATTCCATGAAATGCCTTCTCCAGGCACCCTGCACTGAGGGGTGTCCCTGGAGAGGGAATGCTGGAGGCTCAGCTCCCTTCCTGATTTTCAGTGGGAGCTAAACCCCGCAGGCCCAAGGTGTCAAACCCCACGCGTGAGCGGCCTCACGGCCCCAGCTCTCACCCAGGGCTGCTAAACCTGCATTTCCAGGGGGTTATCGGGCTGTAACCCCAGCTGCCAGCCTGGCTGCCTTGCATAATGGGCTGCATTCCATGTAATCCATACGCTACTACACTCTGAGCGGGAGCCAGAGCCGATATTGGACTGGTTTCCTAGGAAAAAACACTCGCCCTGCTGCAGGCCATGGGCTGGGGTGTGCCTGAGGACAGGCTTAGGGGGCTGCCTCTGTGAAATAAACCAGACCTGGGGGGTTCTAAGCAAAAACTGGCATCCCTGGGAGGGTTCAAGGCCAGGCTGGATGAGTTTTGGAGCAGTCTGGTCTGGTGGGAAGTGTCCCTGCCCGTGGCAAGGGTGTTGGAATGAGATGGGCTTTAAATTGCCTTCCAAGCGAAACCATTGTAGGATTCTATGTAACAATTATGGAATCTAAATGTATTTGGGGTGCTAATATATGGCTGCACAGCACACAGACCATGTACAGCAGGCAGAGCATATATAACAGAGGCAATATATAGCACAAAAACAATATATAGCACATTTCTGTGGCTGCGTGGAAGGATTTACACAGGGAAGGAGTATGAAGGCAGGAGGGTGAGGGCAGACATTCCCTAGAGCAAACCCCAACCACGGTTCCAAGAGGATTCAGAGCAGAAATTCTAGGGAAAAAAAAAAAAGGCAAAACAGCAAATATAGCTAAAACCCCATCCGTGGCAAAGTAAAACTGACCGGATTTACGGATAGCATTTTAAATTAAAGGCTTTGCATAATGCACGGGGTTTGTGTTTTATTAGATTTGCAGCCAGAAGCAGGAGAAAGTCGTGGCAAGAGGGGAGAAGGGGAGGACACAGCTCAAATTCCCGACCCTGCCCACCTCCCATCCAGGCTGGGAATGTGAGGGACACCATCCCAGTGCGAAACAAACGAGCTGTGGATAATACGGGACTGGAGAGCAGGAGATTTCACCTGTTGGAAAAACTAGTTACAGCTGTGCAAGCTCCCTGCTCCCGCCGCTCCTCCTCCACAGGCACAGCCTCTGCACCCAGCCTGGCTTTCCCCGGGGTGAAAGCAGTTCTGTGTCTTCACAGCAAAGGTATTTGTAGCCAAAGGAACCCAAACCAACGCTCTGATGATCCCAGCAGGTCATTAGCACTTTACAACCTAAACTATCCTCGCCCACCCCCAGTTTTCCAATGCTCCCCTGTCGTCTTGCTAGGATCAGCTGTGTTGGCTTTTTTCTGCTGATCCAGGACCAAGTGAAAACATTGAGGCTAAAGATAAAATTCTTAATTAAAGAGCTCATTTTAAAATAACATCCCCCACGATTTTTATTGAGGAAATGTGTTTCACGTGGCATTTTGCACGCCGTTAAAACTGAAGAATTTTTGACCAGCCAACAGTTTTGGTGGGGAGTTTCTGCTGTTTTGCTTATATCTGTGTTTACTCCCATGTGCCAGCTATTGCCATCTGGGAACAGCCTTTTACTAGAGTGGGTTTATCACACAGAAATAAGCTCAGTTGTCGACTTCTCTAATAAAGATGAGAGGCACAGTACAGATCTAAAAGCAAAGTGCTGTCCCATATTCCCTATTAGGCTGAATACTGTCAGGCTTGTCCTGTGTCTCTATTTGTGTTCTCTTCTCCAAGACATAATAAAAAAGAAACTGCGAGGTTGGAGGAAAAAAAGGAACAGTGTTGCTTAAGCTGCAAAGAAAAGGGATTTTTCTTTGCAAGGAAGCCCGCTTGATGAGTAGTTCAAATATATTAAACATAGGAAGAAATTCTTGACTGTGAGGGTGGTGAGGCCCTGGCACAGGGTGCCCAGAGAAGCTGTGGCTGCCCCTGGATCCCTGCAAGTGTTCCAGGCCAGGTTGGACAGGGCTTGGAGCAGCCTGGGACAGTGGGAGGTGTCCCTGCCGTGGGAAGGGGTTGGAACAAGATGATCTTTAAGGCCCTAGTCGAGAAAATGCCTAAACTTAAACATACATTTAAGTCAAACCTGTTTTGTAAAGCTGAAATCACTGGGACTTAAGCATGTGCTCCAATCCATGCTCTAGAGCCAGGCCTTGCACTGCCACAGAGCTGGAGAGTCGCTGGAAAAGGGGTTGTCTTCCTTCTCTTCATGGTGCCTGAATATTTCATAGCCCCAGGAAGAAGCGATGAGGGCATCCGTGTTTAAAGAAAACATATTTGACACAGGGAGGTTTGTAGCTTAGGGCAAAAGCAGCAGGAATGTTGCCCATGTCATTTCCCAGACTCCCCTGAGCCTCCTGCCCAATTTCAGGCTGCTCAGAAAATGCCAATATCACAGAAAATAATTATAATAATAAAATAAAACCTCCCTCTCGCACTGCACTTTGCAAGACTGTGATTGTGTATTTAATGGCCATCATATATTTAAAAGTCTTCCAGCACACAGCTGTGTGTCTTCTGGTTTGCTGCACCAAAGTGTTACTCTTTCAGCAGTGTTTGTCCTTTGTATTCCCAAAGCCATGGAATCTTCTCTCTCATTTCCCACAGCTCTGGGCTACAGCAAGCCCAGGTGAGAGCCCAGGGTGTGCCACAAGCCCAAGACACTGCGGCTGCCCCATCCCTGGAAGTGTTCCAGGCCAGGTTGGACGGGGCTTGGAGCAACCTGGGATAGTGGAAGGTTGGCAGGGGGCTGGAATGGGATGGGCTTTAAGAGCATATGGCCAGAGGTGCGTTTATTTTATTTATCTATTTCTTTTAAAGCCCTGTTTTAGTGGTCCCTTAGTCACAAACTCGTCATACAGGCCAGTTTCTTGTGACTGGTCAGCAGCACGGACAGCAAATTGTCTGTCCTTGGCTAGGAAGCTCTTTCTGCTCAAATTTATGCCAGATTGGCAAATCTTCCCATGATTATTTCATTTGCTCAGCTTCTGTGGCTGAAAACACAAGGAATTTTGTGAAACATAAGCTTTTGGGGCAAGGCCAGGTTGGACAGGGCCTTGAGCAACCTGGCCCAGTGGAAGGTGTCCCTGCCCATGGCAGGGATTTGGAACAAGGGTGTCTTTAAGGAGCCTTCCAGTTCTGGGATTAGACACAGCTCTGCTGGAAGGACTGAAAGGATGGGCCACTGTTGGATTTCAGCTTGGCGTCGCTCCAGGTTTACCTTGGAGACCTCACCAGCAGCTCCAGGAGAAACCCCAATCCCAGGGCCATGGTCATCAGCTCCTCTCTGACCTCAGTAGGGCTGGGATATCATCCCACATCCCATAAAGATGTTTCAGCCTCCTCCCAAATCCTGTATCAGCTTGATTTGAGATTCACTTGATGGCCCCAAACCTCCTGTGGTGCCTACTATGGAAACACGCTGGGAGCTTTTCCAAGGATGAGGCATCCTGTTGGCATGAGCTTTGCACCTGCCCAGCAGCAGCAATGCTGGACTCAGCCCTGGGTATCTGGGGATGGCTGGAAAACCTCCCACCTCCACCAAAGCTTGGAAAAGCCACCTGAGACAGAAGTCAGGCTGCTGGGGCTGAGCTTGGGGCTGATTCCCCAGAAATGGGAGGGGAAAAGCTGAGTGTTTGCTGGTGTGTGTGCCCAGCTTTGCCAACCCAGCTCGTCTGTGGCAGCAAACGGACAGAGATTTGCAGTAACTGAATGGAATAATACACTGGAAATTTTGAGTGTATTTCATTCAGAGACAAATCAGGCTGTAATTAAACAGTGTCAATTCATATACTGCCCAATGGATGCAGTAATTGCTCTTTTTCTAAGAGGCAGCGTGGTAATATCCACTTATTCCTAAAGGGATAATGATGCTGATTTAACCTAGTCGAGGTATAAACTGCCACCCCATGTGTCACAGCCCAGTGCAACAAACCCAAAAGTTCACTTTGATCACAAAACTACACTTTATGCATCCCCTACTCCCCTTCTTGTTCCCATCCAAAGCAGCCAGGAATTAGCTCTGGTTGCACAGGAGAAACGTGGATCTTGCTCCTTTCCTGCCCCAAAAGCTGAGGACATTTTCTTACAGGGGGGTTTCTTTAAGGATGCAAAAGGGAAAGGGAATACCTTACCCTTAGCTGTCTGCTCTGTAGCTGTACAAGACCACCAGTTTAACCAGTAAAACTACTGGAAATTTAATGCCAGAGTTTCTGAAGAGCCTCCAAGAAACCCATTTGGATTTGTGGGCGTGTGGCGTGAAGCTTATCCCAAGTTACTCTCAGGTATCCCTCCACTACGGAAAATCTTGCAGGCGGAGTAGAAAAACCATTTCCCAAAATTGTATGGGCTCTCTGTGAATCTGTCATCCCAACCACCTCCTGGAGCCCCACACGTTGGATTTTCCACCCCCCTTCATCTCTCCCCTTTCCTTGCTCCCTGCTGAGTTAATTCCCCTGCCTCTGAGCTGCCCTCTCCTTTCATCCCTCCTTTAATGAGCTAAGTCGTAGTTAACAATTCTCCTCTTTAATGCAACAGGGGTAGGAACCAGGTTAAAATTTGGGGCTGTTCCCTCAGGCTCCCTGCAGATTCAGCCCAAGCCAAGAGAGTGAATTTGCCACAGGTGCTGGAGGTAGCTCCTGACACGACTTATGGCTCCACCAGCAAAGGCAGCCCTAAAAACATATTGATTTTCCAGGCAGCATCACTTCCCTCAGAGCAGCTCCAGGTTTACTCGCTGTCGATTTTTCTGCTCTTTTTTTTTTTTTTTAGTTAGACTGGAAGTTTATTTTGCAAACAGAGCAGCTGAGGACTTGTAAATATGTATATACACGTGTTTATTTTTATATGTGTGTGTGCGTATATATATTTATATATGTTCATGCACTCACAAATATAGATGTCTATCTTCAGGATGCCTATTTGGGGATATTGTTTAGATTTTTGCAGCTTAGAGAACCCAGTGCCTCCAACCCAAGGGTGGAAGCTGGCACGAGGTGAACCCAAAACTGAGCCCCTGTTTGGAGAGGAGCCGTGGTGTTCCTGCAGTGGCTGAGGAGGAAGGATGGGGAGCAGCCCTCACCAGTTAATTTTAAAAAAGCACACATTTTCCTGGCTCCGCCATGGACTTGCATATTTTAACTCCTATCTTCTGTTCAGCAGCTAAAAAGAGACTTTCATTCCCGTTTTGGCTGCCGTGCCTCGTTTCCCATTCCCGGGCTGTTACACAACCTCTATTCTTGCAGCCACCCAGTGCTGATAACACGGGAAGGACGAGACACCCCAGAGCTGCTCCCTCAAGCAGGTGGGGGTTTTCTGCAAGCACCAACTTCCACAAGCCCAGCACTGTTATGTCTGCAGCAGCAAGGAATATGAATCAGCACGGAGGCTGAATTAGCTTTCTGCCCACAGCTCTTCCCAAGGAATTCTTACAGAGATATATTTGTATTTAAGAAAAGAGATTAGAGGGAGCCGTATAAATGCAATCCATCATCACCAATTAGGAATAAATGAGGGCAGGGGAAGGAGAAACTTTCTCTCTTTGAGTCCTTTTACAGGAATATATATTTTTTTTTTTTTATATATATATAT
>VYXC01004916.1:653481-799856 GCA_013397175.1 Platysteira castanea | reverse complement strand
TTTCCTCTCATGGTATTGCACATCAGCTACTGATAAATCACATAGCTCCAGACACATCTGGGATGTTCTGCTCCCTATTTAAGTAGAGAAAATAGTTTTCTTCTGGAAGTGGAAAGATGCAGAAATGTAAGCTCCCCTCCTGAAACCACCAGTGTCATCTGAGATTTGAGTATAAAGGAAAGTAGGATTTATTCTGTGCTATTGTTTTATTTCTGGAAGGGTGGTATGAGAAAGAGGCTTTCTTGCATATGACAGCTGGAAAGAGCGTTCCAGGGAGTTTCCGTGTGACCCAGAAACATGTCCCCGCCGTATTTAGTAGTGTTGTGTAGGTGGTGGGACAGAGAAATCTCTAGGTGTTCCCTAGGGATGTGCTGAGCTCCTCATGGCATCCCTCGGGCCCCTGCATGCACCTCAGCCAGCACACATCCCATGCACATCCCATGTGTGGTGCACACACCCCCCCTTGTCCTCTGCTGCTGGGTGGGGAAACAAGCAAGGTTGGACGTCATTAAAGACTCTGGGCAACTCCAGAAACGAATCCATTTCACACTTACAGGGTTCAGCCCAGAGACAGAGCAAGTGGATAACATCTCCTCAAAGATTTAAAGGTAAGGTGACTTTAGCCAGCAGAAAATCTGGCCAGTAGGTACTTGATGAATATTAATGATAGAAGAAATATGGTTAAACTTTTAGTCGTTGCTTTATAGGCTGAGTTCTGTCTGAAGTTTACAACCGCAGCCAAATCAGTCCTCTTTCTGTGAAGCAAAGGCAAGAGCTTTTCCTGCATCTCTGCTTATGCATTACGGATCACAAAGCAGTGGCATACCAGAGTGGTGCAGGTTATGTGCATCACAGGCAGAAGGAACATGCATGCTCAATGAAATTGAGGGTTCAGCTGCACTTAGGTGTGTGGGGGCAGGGAGAAGACTAATTTTCATCCATTACTCAAAACACTTCCATAATTAGCATGGGAAAAAATGTGGGATTTTATTCTCAGGGTATAAGCCAGTCTCTACACACTGCCTTTTCCTCATGTCCTGCTTGTTCTGTACCTGCCGTGACATGGGACAGAGGTGAATTCCTGAACATTTTTTCTCTTTTTCTGATGCTGATGACTGGTGCACTGAGTGGTCCTGACTGGGCATAGCCAGTCCAAGGTTCAGAGCTCATCCTGTTTTCTTTTCGTATGTGCAGAGCAGTTGGATGAGAAGAGTTTAGATTGTGTTTAAAAGTCTGTGTTGATTAGCCTGTGAAACAAATTTAACATATTTTCACTAGACAGACTGATAGACAAACTCACATATGCATATTTTTGCTACAGGAAGTGCCTGTGACAACACAAAGAGAAACAGCTTAAGTAAAACACCATCTAAAGCAATGCACTTTCTCTGGCACTCATGATTTTTTATTGAGAAGAGGAATTTTTTAAAATGGGAGTTCTACAGTGTTTGGGAGATTGGCCCAAACTTACACAATCTAATACAACCTTTGATGAATGTTAAAGCCAGGCAGTTCCTGACATGATATGGGTGCTTAAGCAGGGAAGAGAGCACAGACATTTGTCTCCAGCCCTTCTGGTTGAACACAAGGAGAATCCTATGGCTGATGGAGCACAAAGACTGGAGACCTTGGAAGGAGCACAAGGAGGGGGGTTGGAAAGAGATCACTGTGCCTCCAAAGACAATTCAGCTTTGCCACTCCCCAGGAGTTTATCACAACACCTCCCTCTTTCTACACAAGGTCTGTATGCATCCTCTACAACCCAAAGAAAAGTCTGTATGTCATGATATACCATCAGTCTGCACAACTAGGCAGAGTTTGGGAAAAGGTTCACACACTTCCCAGTCTTTCCTGTCTAATGTTGGTTTTCCATTACTCTGCTTCTGGATGCCCCTGAAAAACCACAGGAACGTCCCTTCTTGTAGGATTTCATCACTTTTGCCTCAAAATGAAACTTACCAAAATGAAAAACAGCTAGATCAAAAAGAAAGCTAGTAAGCAAATAAGCAAACAAAAACAAACCTTCAAAAATTAAGTTGATTTTAATTCTGTATCTGGTTTTGGCCAAACTGTGTATTAATTTTTAGATCTTTTTCTTCCTGTCAGTTCATGTGTTCTTTGCAAGAAGAATAACATTTGGTTTTAGTCTCCTACCAGTCTTGGATCTGTATTTCTGTTTTGCTGCTGTTTGGCAACTGCTTTGCCACTATGTTCCTGCTTATGTCATGAGACCATATTGCTGGTGATTTATGGCTTAAACTCCAAGTTTTTGGTCAGCATCTAGTAAGAAAATATGTCTTGCTTCTTTTTATTTAGGCTCTAAAATACTTTGTCACTTGGGTTGATGCTACACAAAGAGGGTTTTCTCTAAATCCTCTGAAAAGCTTTATGCCTCTACTACCCCATTAACTACTGTTTACACCTTAAGGCAGCTAAAAGGACAATTCTAAAAATCTCACTTGAACTGAGGTAAGATCAATCAGTAATTATCACTGTTCACATCCAATAAGTCCAAATTCCTGCATATAAAATGTTTCTCTTAGCATATCATGGTTGTCACTCCATTTTCTACTTGAGCTGCCAGCCAGTGATAGCAACAGAACTATAGCAGGCGTTCTGCAGGTTTTTATGTCTGGAGTGGGTACTAATTTTACAAAGTAAGGACACAGGAATAACTCAGAGAAAACAAGAATTCCAGATTTGGACTGCTGGGACAGGCCTCTGGATAATTACTTTTAATACAGATTATTGAAAAATAAACTGTTCTGTGCTAAAGGGAAGGTATTTAGGGGTGTGAAAGAGGAGGCAAATTACTAGGTGCACGTAAAGGACAGGGGACTGGACGCTGGGGAGTGAAAATGGATTTTTCCAAAGGAAAGGCACAGGCTGACAAGTTTTTCCCACACCGCTCCCCCACTGAGGCCAGCCTGATGTGAAAGAGCCGCATTTTGTGTCTGCCCGGCGCTGGGCCCCGCCTGGAGGGCGCGGTGCGGCCCGGCCGGAGCGCGGGTGGCTCGGCGGCGGGGTGGCCCCGGGAGAGGCCGCGCTCCAGCCCTGCCGTGAGGGCGGCCGCGCTGTGCTCCCGGCCACGCCGCTCCTGAGCTCTGCTGCTTTATGCTTCAGCCTCTTTGTTTCCCTTGTCCTGCTGCCAGCAGGGCAGACAGTGCAGGCAGTCAGGGAGCAGCTGCCTGCCGGAGCTCGGAGGGTCACGTCACACAGGCAGGGTGCCGGGGCACAGCCAGCCAGCGAGGGGGTGAGGTTAGGTGAAACATTAGCCACGTTCTCTTGGCTTCCCGCCAGGGCCTTTCAAATATTTCTTTATGTGCTGCTGATGCTGTGCTTGTTTGGCATTTAAAAGGTATGCTCCGACAGGATTTCACAGCGAGCTGCCATTTTACGGTTCAAAACAGATGCGAGCTTATCACCCATGGAAATGTGTGTCTCCAGGAACCCCTTCCTCTCCCTTCCCTCGGGGCTTGCAGCAGAGCCACTCCAGGCAGATCAATCATGAGGACTGTGTAAGCAGCTAAAAGTAATGCAAGTCATAAAAGTCTGGAAGCTGTTGCTCATTTTGGGGTTTAAAGATTCAAATGTCAGTCAATACCAATAACTGTAGTATCTGGACAGTAGCAGATAAGGGTCAAATGCTCTTCTATGGTGATTAACATGACTTGCAATCTCCTTCCTCAATGGCTGTTGCCAAAGTGTGTCTCCTCAGTTTCCCAGGTTGCAGGGAACAGGCAGATACTCTTGACAGTTCGTCAGGAGCAGAATTTCACCCTAGATTCAGAAAAAATAGTGTTGGAAGGCAGAATAAATTGAGCTTGCCTCCTGCATCATGACAGATGCCAGTCAAACCAGTTCTTAAAGACTCCACCAGTGCTACAGGCAACATATGCCAGTGCTTCCTTGTCCTTTCTAAAGCTTCTCTTTATCCAGATGGAAGCATGGGCTAGGTTCTTTATCTACCTGTCCAGCAACATAAAAGTGGACTGGCATGTTGCAGCACTACTGGTGACTTGCAGAATATCCTAAAGACAGTACTTCCTCCAGGTCAGGGGATGGTGAGAAGAATAGTTTGATAAAGCCTGGAGTGCAAATTCAAATGGCTGAAATACATCTTGTGCCCAGGATGAACAACAGGGAGGTCAGAGAAGTGAGCAAATGCAGAGCTTTCACAGCTTGCGTACGGTTGTATGTTAATTTTATGCTGGGATTTGTAATGTCGTTGTCAAAGGAAACGAATGCACTGAAGATTACTCTAATGAAGTGCTATTCTTTAAAGAAACAGAAGATTTGAGTACTCAGGGATCTAATGTTTTGTTTAATCTGGACTGGCGTTGTGACAAATTTTGTTGGCTGAACCGTTATGCTAGTGCTGTGTTAACACTATGAAAATGGGCAAAGAATTTTTTTTTTAAATTTGTAAGGAATAGGTAATATTCTGACTACCTTCTAGGCAATTAGCACTGGTTTGGAGCTCCTTTTGCTTTTGAATCTCCTGGAAGATACACAGAGAGTAGCTTGAGAAGAAACACAGACACACAGACACATACAGACACACACAGAGCTTACCAAGAGAGGTCACTGCAAGATTCTCGGTGGATGCATTCACAAAGGCATAACACAACACACTCAAGGTTGGTCAGAGGGGATGACTGCCTGCCTTGTAGGATTTGGATCTCACATGGGACTCTAAACTCCAGAAGTGAAGAAAACTCTGCACTGTCCTAATCATGGGAATGATTTTATATCATGGTGTATTTTCAAAAAGTCTATGTTTCTTATTTTTTTTCTTGTGTGTGTAAGAGAGAAAAGCAGACAATGTGTGTTGCCAGTTCATTTAGATGAACAGAGTGATACCCTCTTCTGTAAGAACTCTCTCTGGCCTCCTGAGAGTAGGAAGTTTCCAGCTGGCCCTCAGTCTCCTAATTTCTAATTAATTTATTCTAGATCCTACCAGCCCACATCTGCACTCTTCTCTTGCTCAACAATTAGTTATGCAACCCAAGGAAAACATGGTATTAATTCCTGAATTTCCAAGCTCTATTCCTGCACTGAAATCTTCTTGCCTATCTCTCTCTCCCACTCCTGCTGGTGCTGGATTCCCCATCTCACGGTGGAGGAAGGCAATGCTGGAGATGCTTCACTTGGCTTCCACTGCTCACAGATCTGGTGCTGAGGGATGGAGAGTGAAGGGGCAGCAGAGCATGACATGACCCACTTCTCACTGACTGATACCCAGAATTAATCATCTCACATGTCCTTCTGCATAACATGGATCAAAGGGTTTTTCTGCTGTTGTTCCTGTTTGAACTATTGATTTTCTTTGCATAAACCAGCTAAGTTTAATTAAATGATGCGCAGTGATGAAGAATCTACCCTCTGCTCCATGTAAATTGTTCCAGGAGTTAATTTCTCCTCTCTGCTGAAACCACATGTCTTATTTCTAAGGCAGGTTGTCTAGACAGATGTGTGTGAGAACCCACTCCAAAGTTTTGCTTCAAATACAGGTACTCCTAAATTACACCTATATGAGCCTTTCCCTTTGCTCTACTGAAGAGCTTCAACTTTTGGAAACTTGCTGTAAGAAACATTTTCCAGTCTTCAGTGAACTCTCATCTGAAACCTCTTGACTTGTACGTGTGAGGCCAGGACACTTTTAAACTGAGACCAGTCACAGACTTTGTCCATAGCACCCAGAGTTCCCAGGTTCATGCACACAAGGATTCCTTTTGTTGAAGCAAACATTTCCTCCTGTTGAGTTATCTGCCCTGGCTTCCCTGCAGACTCACTGCTTGTAAGAGCTCCATTAACCTGTGAGTATGCCTGAAAGATTTGTCCTCTAATGAATGACTTTACTTTTGGCTGTACTGAAGTTCATAACAAAAATTTGTTGCCTGTGTGCAGTTTTCCAAGCATGTCACCTTGCTCCTACTCAGGGACCTGATTTCTTCTTTATTGGCTGCTTCATCATTTCATGTGGGTGTGTCCTTGCTCACTGAACTATCCAGGCACTTCACATCAGATAAAATATATAAGAGGAATAGAAACAAAGACACACCCCCCCCCTTCCACCAGTGCTCCTGAAGCACAAGGCTGAATCACATATCTTAAACTTACTTTAATTTTGTCTGCCTAGCAGAGATAACAGAGCTCTGTAGGAGAACCTCTAGCTTATCTCTCCTAATGAATGAGCAAGTGCCAAATTTGCTGGGCCTGACTAGCTACACCAGTGGCTTGTAGGTTAATGTCAGCCCAGGTGGCATTGTCACCTGATTATTCCTGGAAGAGATGGAGAGTATCACTAGAACTGTTCCTGTAGGGAGCCTTTCTAAATTACCACATGAAACCTCCTTATGCTGCTGTAATACAGACTTGAGAGCAACCTCCATCCCCATCTCCCCAGCTCTGGCTGCAGCAGTGGTGCCTGATGATGGATAAGGGTGGAGACAGCTTTTTGCTTCAGGGGATGCTATCTGTTCGTGTGGGTTGTGCCACCAGCATTAAGTCCCAAAGCTGATAAAAGTGAAGTTCTGGTTAGTGTAGAAGATATTGGACTCCCCTACAAGGCACAGGACCCTGCGTGTATGTTCTGCATGAAATTAAATGCTGAGGTGTATTCAGAGTGCATTGACTAGACTGAGCCCTTCATAAGACCTTTGTGCTAGGATTCCTAGTCTGGAGTTGCCACTCAGCTGTGAGCATGAACTAGGTACTGAGAGGTCAGCATGTCTGGGATGGTGGTGAGTGTGGGCTGCACAGAAGCGCAGGAATGCTGAAGTTTGATAGTGAGGTACCAAATGAGTTTTGGAAAGACCAGGCTTGGTTGCAAGTGCCTCAAACAGTTTAAGCATTCCTCCTTTTTTTTTTTTTCCCCCCGCAGACACCTATATCCTTTATTGGATCTGGCCATAGTGATTTTGACTGCAGTCCTCAAGTACTGTTTCCATCCACACTAGGGCTCTACTCATTCAGTTTTTTCACCATCCATTCCTCTTCAGCCACTTTTCATCACTGCAATCTTTTACCTCTGAGTGGTCCTGCTATTTTAGATCTTTGCTAAAGTTTAACTGGTCATGAACACAAGTCAGGTTGTGATCTCATTTACTTCTGCAACCTTAACAGAATTTCTCTGGACTTGTACTGATGCACAGGAGAATAGATCCTCCACCCTACTGCATATTTGCTAAGTGCTAACAGCATATTTGGCTCAGTACAGAATGCAGACAACAAAAAGACTGATGCGTAATAGAGAGCTGTTTTCTCCTGGATGCTGCTGCCTGGGCCACTTGCACAGGGCACTGTTGTCATGGCATAGTCTCCTCTCACACTGCTCCTACACTCTCAAAATTACTGAGAAATGTTTTTCCTTTAAATACCCTGCTAACTTCTAGGTGTCTTGCTGACTTGCATGCGATCAGATTTAAAAGTCAACACGATGTTAATATTTAACAATTATCATCAGGAGCTTCTCACACCTTTTCCTTAGAAGATACAAGAAGCCCAACGCCCACCTGTTCCTAAAGCCCTGTCATCAGTTTGAAGCAGATTCAGGTGATATGTTGGACATTTATCAGCTATCACCTGCAATAGCCGCTGGCACGGGACTGCCCTAAAATATGGTTTGCCTGAAAGCCTTCCAGATTTCTCCAGTTGCAATCTCCTCATGAGCCAGAGAGAGCTTGTATTGTGCAAAACAAGAAATGGAAAAACAAAAGCTGAGAGGATAAAAAATAGCTCGAATGACTTAATTTCTGTTTTAATTCCAAGAGTACATGAGGCCCCTGACATTTCCCACATACAGCTCCTTTCTCTGCAGTACAAAGCGGATATATTTTAAACAGGACTGTTAAATGAATTATATGTTGCTACTGGATAATAGTCTGCTGTGGAGAGATAATTGTTGAGACAAAGCTGAGGTATTTATTGAAGATAAACATTGAGGCAAAGCCAAGATGTTTATTTTCTAAGCACCAGCCTGTAATGCAGACAAAACATATAATATCATTAGCATTATTCCTAATGTGTTGGAAGCCTGAACATGCTTCATCAGAAACTCTTGTTAACTTGAAAGTGGCAGAACTGGAACTCAAATAAGAAATGCGCCCAGGCTGATCCAAGTACCAGTGCCAGAGGGCAGGTCTGTTGACCATATCGGGGCAGTGCCCAAGTGTTGCCCCCCTTGGCTGGTGTCTGCCCTTCTGTAGCTCAGGGAGTTGGCAGAAGTGCTGCCTGCAGACCTGATTGCTCACAGGTGAAGCATCAGGAAGAATACATTTCTTTTTCATTGGTTCAATGAGAAACTAAACCAAAACACTTCCTGATTCTTCAGGTTCATTTGAGGTAATGAAACCATGGGAGATATGACCAGCCTGTCATCAGATCAGTATTTTACAGTTTTCAAAACTAATTTTACAGGTACCTTTGAATAATTTGTGCACAGTTTTGCATCTCAGCACTGGTGAAGTACAGGCCCATACAAGCACATGGGCAGCTTCAAGCAGAAGTAGGGCCTGATGCCATGTGGTAATGGAGAAGAATGGGCTCTGTGATAGAGCTGGGCAGTGTGTGCAGCTGTGCTTGCGTGTTTGGGTGTGGTGGGGCTCTTCTGGGTACATGCCGGTGCAGGTTTGCTTTTGTGAATGTCCTGTGGAGGCTGAGAGCTGTGGCTGTATTGGCTTCTAGGAGGGGATCCCAGCAGGTGAGGGGTGCCCTTTTGTCCTAGCTGTATCCACAGTGTGCCTTGCAGCACTACTGAGCAGGGTCCCAGCCTTGCTGTTCACAGCAGTCACTGGTTTTGGCATTGCCCTTGATAGTTTTAGGAAGTTGTAGAAACAGGCTGTTTTCCACAATTCTCTGCTGGGTATGTGAAGATAATTAAATACCTAGGTCCTACTGATTGCATTGGTCACCAGGCACCTAAATACATCCATGGACATGGGCATAATTGCCTAAACTCATTCAAAGAGGGCAGCAACATTGCTGAGTATTATATGATCTGAACGTGCTGATTTCAGATTGGCTGTAAAGTGAATATGTACACCTACATAAAATACCACATGCCACTCTGCTATACAGAGCAGAAAGATAATACAAACTTCTTACAAGTATTCTACTTATGCCTTAGGTTTTAACTTCTATATTTTTCAGATCCTGTACTGCCTAGTGTGTAACTCTAAAGTTTCTTGTAGCTTGTTAGCTGCTCTTTTAGGCCAGATAGACACAACAAAGCTTCTCTGAGCTTGCTATTCAAGGACACTTGGGCTGTCCTAGGCCCAAAAGGTGTAAACTAGGACCATGAGAGAGGTGGAGAAATTGAAGAGAGCTAAAGTTTTAATTGGTGAATTTATGCTGATATGCAAATAGACCAAACTTATAACAGTGTAAAGAACTCGTGACTTGTCGTCCATCTTGGGGTCCATTTTGGAAGCAGCCTCTGGCTCCCCAGGGTGTACCTTGAAGGCCCTTCAAATAAATACCTATCCTTATTCCCTTACTCTTGTCTAGTCTCTGTTTCTAGGTGGCTGGGGAGAAGGCATCACTACTTCTCAAGACTGTAACCCAGATCCTTTTTTTAAGAGATAACTGAAAATTAGGCCCTAATCTATCTCATGTCTGTGACCTTATTTTCAAAGGTACTGAGCATCCATGATTTTATATCAGTACCAGGAATAAAAACTTCTGGGATCTCCATCCCTTTAGAGAAATTAAACCATTTCCAAACAACCCATCCTTTCTGTATGCATACTGATATATTGAAAAAATCCCAAACCCTAAAGAAAAAACCCCATGTAGTTCTTTATTTGGACTATGATGGATGACTCTGTTATGTCTGTTATCAGCACTTTCCTTGCTAAACCCCAATCATAGCATTGTCCTGAGAACTGCTGATTTGGTTCATGTTGCTCCTGTGGGATTAACTACTGTGTAGCTGTGTGTAGTTCACTGCAGACTGGCTGTGCTCCACAGTGACCTGCTGCATCTCCCTTTCTGACTGTTCTGTGGGTTTCCTCCATTAAACCAAGCACTGAGGGAGATGGTGATCCCCAGGGCTTGCCCAAATGCACCGTCAGGACGCAGCAAGGTGTCCCTTCATGGACCAACATGGAGAGGTTTGCCAGACCTGCCCCATGGAGTATAGTCAGTATTACTGGGAGCTATGAATTAATCCTAATTGTGTGCAAGCCTTTTTGCAACGTTTGCATATAACAAGTTGGCCATCACACAGTTACCCAGGGAACATTATATGATTCATGCTTTTACAACAGGTGCTATAAGTTGACCTGGGTACAGATGAGTGTATTTCTAGATTTTATTTTAGTTTTGGAAAACTCCCTCAAAAGTTATAATTTTCATTTTAGTTCTTCACTGAAGAAGCCATATCTGACAGGTAGATATTAATTATTATTATTTATTTTTGATTTTGTTAGACGTCTCCAAGAAGATCAACAAAAGTCACTATGTAGTCATATACACAACAACTATCTTAGACTAGCTACAGTTGTCAAAGAAAATTGAGTGGAAAGATAATTATGTACGAGCCAAAAAAAAAGCTTGCAAATGTAAGGTTATTCTCATGATTTTGGCATTTCTGTAAATATTCATATATTGAAAGAACAAATTCACAAGAAATAGAGCGTAAAAGTAAGAGTTGTATGGGAATTTCTGGTAAATCTCTGAGTTTCAGACCTTATGACTGCTTCTACTGTGTTATCTCCCAAGTCATCTGTGCCTGCCATGCATTTGACAATACATGTTTTGTCAAGTCAAACAGGCTTCCTTAGAAAGAAGAAGATGACATTATTACTGCCCAAGTAGGATTCTCTGTATTTAATGCTGAGGTAGTAAAAGCTCTGTAAGGATCTTACTAAATACAATTCACATGATGTTTTTCAGAAATGCATTTACAAATAAATACATAAATGCAAGTTATTTTGCTTTTGAGAAATTTCAGGGTTGTTTTGCTGTCAACTTCATCAATGAACTCCAGATTTGAAAAGGAAAATGGTAATTACTGGATTACTTGGTGCTATAATATTCAATAGTATGGTAATGAGGAATTAATTAAACATGCTATTGGACTGAGGAATCCCCACCTTCTAGACTCAAATTCACAGAGCCTTTAATTGGGTATTTAGCAGAAGGCACATGGATATGTATTAAGGCACTTACTTAAGTTGTCTGACAATGTTTTGTCTAATCCTTTCAGCTTCCATACCCCAAAAAGAAGATGTGAGTCCTGCCCTCTACTCCTGAGCTGCATAGATGGAAAAAATAAGAGTAAAAATAGTTGTCATTTAGGTGTGACCAATGCACTATAATATAAATTGTTTTATATGTCAGTGTTATAAAAACTGTGCTTCAAGTAGGACAAATGTGGTGATAACTTTTTCAGTCCTTCCTCAACGAGCATTGATTTCTCTCATGGGTAGCTGAAGATGGTGAACAGCAGAAATAGCACACTAGCTGGAAGTCTCTAGGAGGGACAGCACTGTACTTTTCTCTTGCAAAATTTGTAGATTTAAAGGATATTTGCATATTCTCATTATATCTTTAGGGTATTTGCTGTTCACACATACAGCCTGATCTTCCACTGAGCCTCGGCAGTGTGCTGTGCAGTAGTGGTGAGTCTTCTGCAGCAGTCTCTCTTGGTGGGATACCACCACTTTTCTCTTTATTATTGTTAGAAAGACAAGGTTGAAAAATCACAGAATTAAACAATTAACAAAAGTTACTCTCTTCATTATTGTTAGAAAGACAAGGTCAAATATGGTTGGAACAGGAAGTTCTGTGGTTTGTAGTGGTGTTCACCTTATTGGAAGTTAATTCTTCAGATTCAGAGCTCTAAAAAAACCGTTCTACTTCTGCCCAAAATAGCTTTTTCTTACCACAGTGATTTCTGCACCTCAGAGGACTGTGTCTGAGAGTGCTGAAGTCTGATTGTAGTCTGCAACTTGCTGTGATCTTTTGTAGTGGCCATGAAGGGTCTCAAAGGTAAAGAGTCTCAACTATTCTTGAAATGCCATGGATGACCAAGGCAGAGAGTAGGGGACAGGTCAGATTCATTCACAGCCACCTATATCAGGTGGAGTTTTCTTGCAGGGAGAGAGTCCAGCAGACATTCCCTCCAGAAGCTGCTCTGTGTGGATAATGTCAGTCAGGAATTCAGAGCTGCTACCAGATTAAAGACTTACTTAGCCAATAGTGTGCTTTTACCATTAGCTGCACAGTGGCTACAAGCCCTTCAAAAAATGTTTTCCTCCATTTATCAGAAATTTCTCTTCCACTGCCAGTCAACTTCAGACATCTGTTCTCATATACACAGAGGCTGCTGATGTCACAGCTGAGGTCAAGAGGCATTTTTATGTTGATTTTATTAAGTGTGTGGTTTAGTACCCTTTGCATATGCTATTGTGTTGCTTCTTCATCAACACATGAATACGTTTGCTGGTTTTTAAAAAAGTGTATTAATTATGTGAAACACTGAGCCCAGCCCAAACATCAAAAGCACTTGTAGGTGCTCACCTTCCCACTGGAGGTTTGTTTGACAAAACCAGTGGTCTGTGCTTTACCATGCATGACCATACTCTTTGTGCAAACTTCTGCTGGTTTGCATAAATGTAGTAGATCTGAGATCATTACAATTCCCATACTTCTTCCAGACATTCCTAATTCCAAAATGCATGCTTCCATAACCTCAATTAATACTAGAGTTGTTTTCATTATTTGCATGTTGTGCTCTGGTGATCATAAAATGAAGAATATGTTTCAGTTCAAGGAGAGGGAGTTGAAAGAAGATGACAGATCAGAAGTTGCAAGAGCTGAAGGAAAAGAAAGAACTTTTAAGTCTTTGTCTTCAAGCAGAAAGTAATTTATTAATATTTACTAGAAGGATTCATAACAGATTTAAATGAACTTCCACAATCTTAACAATATCAGCATTTACCAAGCAGAGGGTCAGTCCCCATTTCTATCGAATTGAAGCCTACTGACAGTAGTGGCTGTGTTTCTCACCTGTTGTGAAAATCTGGGGCACAAAACTTTTTGCTCTGTGTCTTCTAGGGGTTTGAAAAATCACAGAATTAAACAATTGACAAAAGTCAGAATTAAACAATTGACAAAAGTCCAGACTGATGCCGAGGTGTGGGAAGACCTCAAGACTCCCCTCCAGCTCACTTTGAGCCCATTTTCCTGAACTGCTCCTGAAGCTCCAAAGGGAATAGAAGGCTGAAATGAAGGGACTATCTTTTTAGAAAATGTAACATGTTGTAAATAGTGCTCTGCATTGTTGACACAATCTTTTAAGCACTATTGGGGGCAATGCTTTGGACTCATTTGTCTCTCTTGAAATGAAACTATTGGTAGCATTAGCTGATGAATTATTCTAAGCAACATCAATTGCTGAAAATGACAACATTCCAGAAGGCTTATTTAAAATATAGTGTATTGTGTAATTCTTTTTATTTGTCTGTTGCACAATCTATTTGCTGATACTTGTTTCTCTCCCTCCCTCTCTCTCCCCTAGGCTATCAAACAAATCTGCCCAACCTTACATTCATCCATCATCCTTGAGTTATTAAGAGAGTAGCTGCAGAACATTTACAAGTGCATAGGATTGATTGCTGGCTGCTTTTCAAGAACACATTCAGTGCTACAAAAACTTTGCAAGATGGCAAATTTTCTCATGTTTCCTGTTCCTTGCTCTGCTAGGACCTGCTAGAAGGAATTGTTTCTTGAATTTAGGGTTACTAATCTAGGTTGATGCCAAAGCTATTACTCATTCATGTCTAGTAGCAGATTTTAATTTTATCTGAATAAAATATTTCTTTTTTTGGTAACTGTTTCTTAAAAAGGTTTTGGGATATGTTGGAAGGAATGAGGGAAGGGGTCAGGTTAAATGCAGATGTTGGAGGGCTAGTGTTATAAGACTGGCTCTTTAGGCTTAGAAAAATTAATGCACAAAAGTAGAGGCTAAGAGATTACCGGTATCTCACATGAGAAGTGTAACCAAATGGAGGTCAAATAGAGAATACTGCATGATGACTTCTTATTGATTATAAGAGAGAGGTTGGGATGGAGTGGAGTTGCCATGTAATAATCTAAGACTCTGATCAGCTTAGGGTAGGTACAAAGGTGTCTATGCTGGTGCAGTACAATTTACTTGCCCAGCTTGAAGAGCTGGGACACACAGTGCAAAGGCTCCGTGCAAGCCAGCACTGAGCCAGACATGATGTAGCCCTGAGTGCTGTGCCGGCTGAACATGATTATTCTGCCTCCCAGTTCCACTTGGCATATCTGCACAGCACTTTGCTGTGCTGTGTGCTGTGCAAATCAGCTCAGTGCTAGCTTGGGGATCTCTGCATCTTGTTCTCTGCAGTTTAAATGTACCCTTGAAAATGAAGCTAATCTGTTTGACTTCTAGAGAGGAGAATGCTTCCTGACTAGCCAGCATTGGTCTAATTAAATGAGACTTGGAAGACCAAAACTTGTCAGTCTGTACCGTGACTTTGCAGGCAAGTCTATCTCAGCAGGCACTGAAAAGCTGCTCCATTTGAGCATCCTATATTCTTCTCAGTGAGAAGCTCCAGGCTTTTCTTTGCTGGTTTCGATACTTGGAAATCCAGAGATCAGCAAACAGTTAAGGAGTTGTTTCCAAGAGGGTGCAGTCAGCAGTCAGGAGCTGCCACTCGGCACAGGACAATGTGGAGAGAGTCCAGAGAAGCAGCCATCACAGCCAGCCTTAGTGGGAGGCAGACAAACTTAGATAGATAACTCTTTTGTAGTGGGGCCTTTTTCACTGCCTTGCCTTTTTCTGAGATTAAGCTCTGCTTTAGCAAGGCTGTTTGCTGATGGACACCACTATGCTGGTGGAGGCAGAAGAACTGAAGTTTAATCAGGAGTGTGAGATAATTACATCTGACTGCAGGGAAGTGGAGCCTGGGAGAGTCATGGGGCTCTGTGGCAGGAAACTTGGAAACTGGGAGCCTAGAACCAGGAGGGGAGGCATCTGATGGGATCAGGAATGTAGTTTACACAATTATAATTACAAAATGTATAAACTTGCATTTTTAAATTATTTTCTGTGCCAATTCAAAAATTGGCCACAAACTTCTGTTTATCATCCCAAATAAATTTGGCATGTCAGAGGGCATTTAGTATCAGGAAAAGTAGCATAGTTACACTACTAAAACATAAGTAATTTTCAACAGTTCCACATTGTGAGTTTCCACTCAATAACAACACTGCTTGGTGACTCCACCCTGCTTGCACAGCAGTTAGCTGGCTTTTACCACTCCACTTCATGTTGTGAAGGACCTCAGTAATAACAGGACAGAACACTGTTAGGGAGCATTTACCAAAGTTGTTGTTTGTGAAAAAATACCACAAGTTGAGCCACAATGACATGAAATACCGAGGATAAATTTCAGTGATAAATTCTTCTACGCAGCAGGGAAGCTGAACTGTGTAGAGGAAAAAAGCTGAAAACTGATGGTTCTTCCCCCTATAGCTGCACCCTTCTCCTCCCTTTTGTCGTTTTGTTTCACATCTTCCCTCTGACTTTTCTCCTACTGTATGTTGCTGTGATTTACATTGCACCTGATACTACCCAGCCTTACCAATCCCCTGCCTTACCTTCTGACTCTCCTCCCCCTCTTCCTCTCAGTGACTTTTATTTTCATCCAGAGACTTCATTGCACTAATTAGGTTTCCCTCTGCCCCTCCTCCATCCTGGTGTGGCCTTCAGTTCCAGCTCAGTAGTTTCAACAAAATCCCTGATTATCAACCTGGTATTCATCAAGCACATTTCCCTTCCCCTTGTTTTAGTCTCCTCCAGTACAAGAGTTATCGTTTACTTCACTGTTTGGTTCTTCCACTACTCTCTCAGGCCATGAATTCCCTCAAAGCTTTCTTAGCACTTGATCAATGTCTTCAGCTGTTGTTTTCCAGCTTCTGTGTTGCACTGACACCCTGAGTGCTGGCTGTAACCCCGACCATAGTCTGAGGAACAACGTGTCCACAAGAAGCACTGAATGTTCATAGAAGTTCACCTTGATTTTAGAGACAATTTCCAGTCTCAGGCTGGCACATCTGATTCAAAGAAAAATCAAGTACTGGTTGTCTACTTTCAGATTTGTCTTCTACACATTTTTTTGGTTTAGCCCTAAGCAAAACATTCCTGCCTTTTTCATTACAATACTTAGAAAATAAACCTATTTTTATTGGATTATTTTGCTCACTCTTTGATTCCTAGGCAAATGATCTGCTCAGGCAGTCCAAGAAAAATCTGCTACATTTAACCCTCTGAGGTTAGCACCAACTCAGAGAGCATCTTCCTAGACTTCACTTCTTTGCATTCTTCCCTTGTCAGCTTTGTCAGTCAGCTTCATGCTATCATCACCCACACAACAACCAGTGGCAAGCTCCCTGTTAAAATTTATAAAACTGCTTTCTTATAAACTACTCCTTGTGCTTGCCTCAAAAGCAGTTCCATGTACCAGTGCCTAGAAAAGACAGTGAGGCTTATTCTTTTCAGGACAAGCCATGCCAGGCCAGAAGGGAGCAGCACATTTTGTTTGTCCTTTGAAATTCTTAGTATATCAAAAGGATCTTATTCTGATGCTATTTTCTGCTATTTTCAGATTTTTTTTTTTTTGCATTTCCATTCACCCTGTAGTTTTTCTCACCTTCCCCTTCCCTCTGAGGTCCAGAAACATTATCATTGCATCCTATATGGGCCAAATTATGTCAAGAGTCAGGAGGTGTGATGGATGCTCATCTGGGTCACACAACTTTCACTCAATTATCTAGGCCATCCAGTCTTGAGTCATTTCAGGTAATGAGTTCAAGATAAATCTCTAAGCCATTGAAAAGACAATATAACTAGCTGATGTTTTGTTTTCTCTGTGAACAGAATTCCTAGGAGTGTTGATTTCCAAGCTGATATTAGTGGGTTTGGGTTTTTTTTTCATTGTCTCATAGACTAGAGCAGTCCCTTTCCATGCCAAACCAAGAATGGTTGCAGGAATTTTGTACAGATTAACCATTGACATAAAAAAATGCATCAGGCCTCTCTAGGAAAGAGAGTAGAGCATTTTTGAAAGCAAAATATCTCACTTGACATCTTGGCTGGAATTAAAAATCCTGTTGTATGATCGTAAAAGCTTCAACCACCTTCTGCTGAAAGTTATTTAGGAGAAAACAAAGTTCTAATTGTCTTTCCCCCTCCCTTGTTTTTAAGGTGAATTTAACTCTGTTAGAGGGAGCAAAACTGAGAACATAATACAGAAATGATCTGGTATATTTTCTGAGAGTGCAAAACCCATCTTGCTCTCTATCCTTGGAGGACACAATCCATCCTTGGCTGGTTTGTACAGGCCACCATCAGAGCTGTAAGATCACAATGACTTACTGTCAGTATCAAAATAAGCACATTAAAATCACAAAACTCTAGAACAGAAAAACATAAATCTTGATAGTGGGTCATCAGTCCCCTGAAGTGCCTGATGCTGGCAGAACAGGTATTTTAAAACTGTAGGCCAGCTGCTCAGCTAGTGTAAATCATCATAAGATGTTGTGAAGAGGAAAAACATTGGTACTGCTTAAAGGTTGTTTTAAAGAGATCAGTGAGTAACTAAATGTTTAACATGCCCACTGGGATGTGTGTAAAACAAGAGTCTAATTTGCAGAGAAGATTTAAATTATATATGAAAAAACCAATTATCTAGTGGCTAAGCACCAGGCAGGCTGTGTTGCTAATCTCCTTCACTCCTGAAGTGTAAGAATTGATCAGACCAACATCTGCCACACTTGGATTCTGCTCCAGTGGAGGGGCTGAACTGCATGTGCTCTGGAGATCTCTTCAGTGCTTGCATAGCATGAAGAAATAGACCTCAGCACTGAAAACAGTTTTGGATTAGCAAAACACCTTTGGCTCATTGTTTCCTGTTCAAGACAGGCCACAAGACTCACAGATTGGTTCAATCCGATGTGTTATTCAACCTGCACTTAATTTCTGAGCACAGCTAAGAGAAGAGACAGGCAGTGCATGTAAATCATTCTAGCAAATCCACTAGCAAATGTTAAATCAAGCCAGTAAAATTTTAATACTCCTTTTCATGCTAAAGTAAGCAGTAACTGCTATTTAACTGCATAGTTAACTACATTACATAAGTATCTAGTTATTACTTTATAGCTATAAATATGTAGTTATAAAATTGTATATGGTTGTTACTTATTAAATAGCTGTAACAGTTATATGGTTTTTATTCAGAAAGTGTTTAACAGAGTCAAAGCAATGGAAAAATTTCCATTTGCTTCAATGGAAAATGTTTCAGAATTAAAAGGAGAATATTAGTGGATTTTGACAACTGGTGGCAGGCAGAGCAGAGTAGTAATATATAACTGTAATTCACAGTGTACACTCTTCCAGTGGAATTTGCTACGCATGTTACAGTAAAAACAATATATTCAACATATTCTTCCATCTTTGTATGCCATTTGACATTTGTTCTAAGAAGTTATGAGTATTTTAGTAGTGCACGAGGTAGATCTTAGTGGCGTCTCTGCTATGGGATTCTCTGTCCTGGCTTGGCCACACTCCTGCTTTGTGTGCACTTTAAGGATTTATATGAGAAGATGAACAGGATAATTGTACTTTGAGAAGGGCACTGTAATTTTTACAGATCCCTATGTTGTTCAGACCACTTGAGTGAAATTGTTTTGAGGCAGGAAAATGCTTTGCCACATAGCACAGTTAAGGCTGAGACCAAGCTTGCGCAAGGGTTTTCTCCAATTATGCCTGTGGGATGGGTTGAGCATGCATCTGCAGCCTCAGGGGCACTTCTCAAGGCTAAGCCCCAAGGCCTGGCACTGGAGGGATAAGGGCACCACACTGTTTGTGCACAAGGGAAAGAGTGGGCCAGATCTCTTGTGAAGCCCAGAGGGAGGTCTGCCATTGATCAAGGCCAGGTCAGGTCAAGGCCAGGTGTGAGTACCAACACACAGGATAAACCAATGTCTGTGTATGACAGACATAGGAAGTCCAATGAGTGGAAAATAGTGCCCATCATAAACACACAGAAAACATAATGTAGCTTTCCAGGTTAGTATGAAAGCCCTTGAGACCTGGGGGTTTTTGAGGCTTTTTAAAGTATCCCATTGGTAGTTGACCCTGACGCTTCTCTGCTAGATGGTTATCCCACCATCTCTGCACCATAACTTGCCAGGCCAGTTAACATTCAATACCTGCTAGTGTTTTGGGGCATTATTCTACTGGACAGCAGAACCAGCTGGGGATCAACAGTGCTTACGGGATTAGGAGGAATGTCACACAGGCACAAATCCACTGTTTGTAGAGCCAGCTCCACTCTGGCAGAGGGTTCTCTGCAGTTGTGTTGCAGAGTCTGATGACAAAATTAAGCAGCACACCTGAAGTGAGTTTACCAGCGTTAAATGAGGCAATCCTGTTCCTCCCTCCTTCCTATTTCCCCACTGTCCCAGTCTTTCCCACCCTCTTCTTTTTCGCCCTGCTAATAATAAAGCCTTTATCTTAAGGAGCCATGCTGGACTCCAGCTGGCTACCTGCAGAGCCCTCTTAGGTCCCTGTTGCTTTCCCAGTACCAGGACTGCAGAGTGGGTACACTCATGTCTGGCATCACTGGCATTAAGCCCAAGGTGGTAAATCCAGCCAGATCACTGAGCACTGGAGAGAAAAACATAACTTGCTCTGTAGTGGGATAAGCAGGCTTGTTATCTCTGGCCACGTGCCAGTGTTGTTAGTGCTATGTTGTCTCTGGGTAACCCTATCTGGATGTCCCTGTGTCACCCCCTCCAGTACCTGTATGATAGCGTTCCTGCCATTGTCTGGAGTGTTCCAGCCCTTCTATTTCATCCTGAAGTTTCTTTGAACTGTGCCACTTGTCATTAATGGATACTCTGCCATTTCAAAAGAGGAAAACTCTGTTTTTACTCTGTTCTTGTAACTTCTAGTTGGAGTCTCATAGGGTAGAGTACAGAAGACTGTCATCTCCTGGCCTTCAATAGTAAAGGAGTACTAGTCAAGGTACATTTTGTACCATGAAGAGCTCATCACTGAGAAAGAACAGGAAAAACACATGGAGATTAAGCATGTTTTTTTAAATGGGACCCCAAAGTAGGAAACTGTGAAGTAGGAGTCTGGATGTGATTTTTATTTAAATAAATTTGTTTTCTGATTGTTCTTTTTTTTAAAAGTCAGAATGTTTCCAAAGCAGTATCAGTTTTGTCAAGAAGAGTGGCAGACAAAGTAATTGAAGAAGTAGGCAGACATCATGGTCTGTGACAAGGGAATTAGGTAATTTCCTAGACTTAGATTCTGACTCATTCCCTGCTTTGCTGTAATGCAAGTGTCAAGGATGGAAGGATTTGTGAGTCCCACAAAAGAAACTTGGATGAGGATGCTGGAAGACCAATGCCACATGTGCTTTCCAAAGTGGAAAACCAAGAGGTTTAGTCTGCAAATAGATGTCTTAGCACATTTCTGACAGAAGAGTAGTTTGAAAGACATTATTTTTATCTCTGAAGAAACAAACCAAAAATCATTTTAATACTTAAATGTGGTCACAAAGAGCTTAGGTGGCACATTTGGTCCATGCTACTTTTGTCATGGGATTGTAGTAATGCTCTATTGAAATAAGTGGAAAATAGTAAAAAAGAAATGATAGCTCATGGTGTGTATGGCAGAAGGCAAAGGCTGAGCTGTAGAGAAAGTCAGGGGTCAGAAGCTGGCAGAGGCTGGGTTTTTTTTCCTCAGTCTAGACCTGAAGTTGTTTCTATTAGTTACAGGGATCTGTCGGTCCCTGGGGGTCCCTCTGAAGCAGTCTGTGGGTCTTGTGGGCTACTTTAGCAATTGGAGTGCCAGGACCACCTCTGGCTGCACAACCAGGGTGTGTCCTGCCATTCCCAGGCAGGTCAGTCTGCCAGGGAGCTGTATGGAGAGGAAATGACCACTGAAAAAAGTCTATGGACAGCCCGGGCAGAGGGCACCATGGCAGGACAGAAAGGATAGTAGGTTTAAAAGGAGAGAGAAGAAATGGATTACAGAGCATTTGAGATGGTGGCATGATGCCAAAATTGTGATTCAAGCAGAGCACTGGATGTGAGCATCGAAGTCCAAGGAAGCTGTAGGTGTGAAAACTGACTGTGTCACAGGGCATGGCAGGTGGCCACCTGTCTCCAGAGCAGAAATCCAAGAAGACTTTGTGCATTTGCTCCCAAAGGTTGGGGCTGCCTGTGCTCACAGGGAGGTCCTGACGTGGCCTGGGCACATCTAGCTCTGCTTCGCTGCTTGGCCAGAAGCACCACAGCCCACATGGCTCTGTGTCTGGGTGCCGGGAAGGGCGGGATACAGGAAGCTGGCAGCTCTCAGCCCAACTCCCTCGGGGCCCATCCCATTCCCTGTTCCCAGAGCACACCTAACGCCCACGGATGGCGTTTGGCTGCCTGCAGAGCTCAGCGAGGGCCAAACTCTTTGAAAACAGGCCCCAGTTATGATAGAGGAGGTAATGGGGATGGCACAACCATGTGCGGTTTTTTGAGTTAGTGCCACACGGTGGTTAAGGGTGCCTGCCCAGGGGAACCTCAGTATTAGGTCTTGCTCAGTCTGGAGAAGCTCAAGCGTACATTTCGCAAGAGAGCAGCCTAATAAGCAGCTCAGCTGTGGGAGGGGAAGAAACTTGGAGCTTGTTGTTGAAGCTGGATCTAGGCAGAATAAATTATACATGAGTCAAAGGGCCAGGAAGGGAGCAACCACGGGCAGTGTGACTGCAGCCCAAGGGCTACAGCACAGCTGGGAAGGAAATAAAGCCTGGCATATCCCCATCTCCATGGCTATTTTTCCATCTGAGCCCATGCAAAAGACAGTCCAGAACCAGATTGGATGGATTAGATGGTAAGATTGGAGACATTATTTTTTGGAAGGAGACATTAACCTTTCACCATAGGCCTAGGCTCCTTCATGTCCCTGAGCCCTTCTTCAGAATCCTTATTTCCCTGTACATGTTTGGACCCACTCAGGTCACTAAGGATAGCCATTTCTTGGGCAAATGCTTTAGACAGCAGGATATCATATAGTACTTGGTACTGCCATCACCACTGTAATGACTTTTAACAGAAACTGCTATTCTTGCTTTTTTCCTTTTTGAGGAGATGGTTACAGGACTTTTCTTTGGGAGAGACTTCTTGGAGATGGTTCCAAATAAACAAATGTTCCTAACTGCATTTCTCCATGAGCATCCTAGACTCTGGACAGGGGTCCACAGAAACACGGGACAGTGTAGGTCAGAAGAGACTGCTGGGTGTCATCCAATCCAACCTCTTCCTCAAACTATTGTCAAGTACAGCAAGTTTCTCAGGGCCACATGAAGCTGAGCTTTGAATATCTGCAAGAATTGAGGCTCCACGATCTCACTGGGAAACCTCTTCCAGTACTGGATTAGTCTCACTGTGAACATTTCTGTCATCATATCTAGACAGAATTTCCTTTGCTGCAACTTGTGATGATTGTCGTTGTCCTTCCACTGTGCACCTCTGAGGAAAGTCTGGCACTGCCCTACCTTAGGTAGCTGATGGCAGGAATTACGTGCCTCCTTGCCAGGGTTTTGCACTGACATAACTCCCTGCTCAGCATTGCCATTCCGAGGTGCCTCATCTTCCCTGCACACTATGGTTTGCTAGCTAGCAAAGGATCCTGCTGTTGGTCTGGGGGAACAACTGTCTAAGTCTGTGTTGGATTTGGCACTGCTGTGGCCTAATTGTATTATATGCCATTGAATTTTCTCTCATACGCCATTGAATTTTCATCTATGCTCTCTGTTCCCTTGCAGTTTCCCCAGTTCCTGTTTAAATTTGCAACATTGCTTGAGTAAAGAATCATATGGAGTGTGGCCAGCTATTATTTTTTATTGAAAGAAGCAGATGCTGTGGAACAATTAAAGATCATTCTCAACACTATAAATGTTTCCAAATATAAGCAGATACTCAGGAATGAATGTACAGGAAAAGAGAATCTGTTTATTATGTTGTCACTTTATACAGCTAAACCATTTCTTTGTGCTTTGTTTGCACTGAGATATAGGTCCTTTGTAGGTAGCAGTTGTACACCAGCTGTGTGTGTAGTTCCCTCTATAAAGATTACAGAAGGAACACACAGGCTGCAATGCAGAAAAGGAGTTTCTCCTATAAAGTAAAGATACAAAAGGTGTGCTGGACATTGTCTGTCTGTGATCCATGCAGAGGTTCCTCATTGAATGTGGTGTAAATGTGATCAGTCAGCTCCAGTGCCTCTGAATGGGTTACCTGGTCACTTAGTAAATGAATTGTGGTTTCAGGAGTGCCCCAGCTGGCTAGTGTAGGGCTGCAACTGGTCCAGAAAGGTCTTGACTGAGCCTGAGCTAACAAACTCCAGTAAACTCATGTCTGCTCTTTGTTGCCACAGAAGTGGTGTTATACAAGAGCAGCTTTTGAGGGCTGACTGCACTACTTGGGACCAGCCAATGTAAGAGTTCCTCAGCCCCCTGCTTCTGGGCTGGAGAGATATGCAGTGGGTTTGGCTGCCTTTGAACCTGTCAGCTTATGCATTTGCACACTTTTGTCTGAGCTAAAAATCCCTTACCATTAAAATACTTTAGTCCTTTTCCATTAAACTTCCCATTTAAAGTAATTAATGATTATACATCTCTGTGGCATGAATAGTGGAAAGTTGACTGTATGGGGTTTTTCTTCTTGTCTCCTAAGCTTTATCCCTTAAAATAAGCTGGAAACCAGAAGAAAATTTCAGGGAATGTGCCTCTGTTAAATGGGGAACTAAGGTGCGGTGGAAGTAGCAGCAAATAATTAACTTAAAGATAGTGGAGCTGCTCGTGAGAGGAAGAATTTGAGAGTGGGAGCCTGACATTATAGTGGACCTTGTCCTACCAAACACACACTGTGGAGATCCAGACAGAAGCTGGCATATCTCACGTTCCTGCTGCCATGGAGTTTTCCAGCTGTCCCACGGCTCAGCAGAGCTTCACCCACTGCACAGTACTCAACCAGATCCTCTCCTACCCTTCACTGCAAGGTTAAAAGCCAGTTTCTCTGCCAGGTGAGTCTGCCAATGCTCACTCCCAAATGATTTTTATCACCAGTTTCTGATACGTTGAAGAACAAGATGTAATTGGTATGATATCAAAAACAAAGTGAAAATCACAAAGGAACAGAGATTATGAGGAATATAAAAATTACCAGACCAAAACTCCCATACCTTATATACATGTGGCTGGGAGTTAGAAACTGGTGGTTAAAGCAAGACAATACAATCCTCATGGCAGTAACATGCAGTGCTTCTACACTGTCTGTTTCTTTCTAGTCTGTTTCTCTCTTCCTCTCTCTTCCATGGGCTAATTTGCTAGTGTTTGCTCTAACAGTTTTCTGCAGGATTTATCAGCAGTGGATTAAAAAACAGCTTATAGGGCATGCAACATTGGCTCACTTTTTGTGGTATCCAGTGGCTGCTCTATACTTACAGGAAGACCAGGTCTAACTTACAGTATATACAAGCACTCAACAGCAATCTTTTCTTCAGACTCTCTGTCTGAGATGATTCAGCACTAAAAGATGCAGTCTCTAATACTGCCTTTTTCTTCTTGAGCCAGAATTTTATAATTCCTTAAAGAAACCCAACCCTATGTTAATGTAACACACAATTACAAATGCTCTTACCTGCCGTACCATGCTGACTGTGTGTGTAATGTTAAATTAGCCTTTGTGGTGCTTAGAACTATTGCTTGGGCCTGTGTGGTTCCCTGGAGACACCAGCCCTGTGCTAGAGACAATGCTACTCCAGCACAAGATCTGACAACAGAACCTACTGTCACCCCTCCTTGTCTCTGACTACCTAAACTTGTGCTGGTGAACCGGAAGCCTAAAGCCTACTGCCAAATATTCTTAGCAGCTCCACAAGACTGCCTATGCACATTCACTTGCTGACCTCGACAACTTCCTAGGAAAACTATCTCAGGAGAACGAGAATGAAATATAGGATAGGCTAATACCTTTTTGGCAGTAAGAGCAAAGCTGTGCCTGCTTTGTTTTAGAGAATCAATTTTTAATGTGGTATTTGCAGAAGTTATTCTGCTATTCTTTCTAAATTAAACTGTCACCTGTGAGGCTTCCTGTACCAATACACAGTTGTTTTCTTGGGAAATGAGTGCTGAATACAATTCAAATATCAGTTTGAGAAAAGAAAGAGTCTTAAAAAGGAACTGCATATACAAAGTAAAATGTAAGGCCACATTCTTTTGAAGGGTAACATCTAGGCTGCTGCTGATACATCAAGTTAGGAATATAAATCAGCCACATCTCCAAAGAACGTTCCCTTCTTCTGCATTGTATAATACTTTTGGGCCTACATGTAAAGACAGGATTTAATTCTTTAAGTCCAGAAAACCAACTGTACAATCTTACTTTCACTTCATTTTTTGAGTCACAAAGCCAGAGGACCATGGCTTTGTTTTATACTTTGGTACAGGACAAGGAGAACTTTTGTGGACATGATCTTTGAGAGAACCAATTTCAAGTAAGATGTGTTGAAAATTGTGGTGAAACATCCCCAGATGCTTTCTTTGTGTACTGACCTCTGCCATTTGAAAACCAGTATACCTTGAGCCAAAGGGCTGTGATACCTGTTAAAGCACTAATACCTTTTGTTTTACTGGACTTTCTTAAAAATGGTGGGAAATTATAAATATATTATCAAGGGTTAATTTTGTATCTCTGTGGGGACTCCTCCTTAAACACTTTTTTCCAGATCTGAGTGATGATCTAACAACTCTTAATGGCCCAGTAGCACCTTCTCTTCCTCCCTCCCCCACCCTCCAAATATTTAGATTGCTGCCAAGCTGTTTTGTTTTCACTGAGTGCATTACTCCTCAAATTTCCTTAATGCAACACATGGCATTTGCTAATGTGCCTCACCTGCTCCTTTGAATTTAGCCAGGAAATCTGCCCTGCTCCTCTCTCAGCAGCCTTTGCCTCCACTGCAGAGGTGCTGTGGCTGCTCAGGAGCAGTTGCTGAGCTGCCATAAATTAGAGGTAGGTGTACTGGGGGAAATTGAAATGGATCCTGGTTTCCTCCAAACTTGTGTTGTGAAGGAGCTTTATGTGCTGCTGAGCTACCCCTGAAGCAAGAGGAATAACTAACTACCAAGAAAAAGCAAGGGGAGAAAGCTGGGAGTGGAAACCACCAATGTTGTCCCAAATTAAGCCATCATTACTAATGAGTCACACGTATTTAATGATGCTCGTTTGAAAAAAAAAAGAAGTAAAATGTTGAGTGTTCAGAGGCAATAAGGAGAAAAAGTTTAAAGAAATTATGCAGGAGTTCAGGAAACAGTTGCATTACTGCTTATGTGAAAGCTGGAACCACAGCTCGAGTTAGAAATAGATGAAAGATGGCTTTTAAATTGTTTTGTAAGACCCAAAAGGAAACATTTAGGGTATTTATTTTCTTTTATAAACTTGTGAAAAAAAAATGCACACTCAAATATTACTTCTTCTCTATTAATTTATTCTTTTTTCATTAAGACAGTTACTGCAGGCTTGTAACAATATTCTTCCCTCTCACAACAAGCAAATATGTATATTTTTCTCTCATTCTGTACTCCAGAACTTCAGTGATTTGAGAAGGTAAGGGTTAGGTTTTTTGGTTTTGTTTGCCCTCCCCGCCCCTGAATTTTGAAATAAAGTTTTCTGTCTACTTACTGAGATTTTTGGGAGTAAACTGTGAACTTTCAACAACATCTGAGACAGCCATATGCTGCAATAACAAGGTATAGTGTGAAATAACTGCATGTATGAAGTAGTGTTTGGAGTATTGCATGCATTTACATGTCCAAAAAAGTCATCTTGACCCATAGATTAACTTAGTGTATATTAACAGTCAGTGTAATTCCTTCCCACTGCCTCCAGAAAGCTTTGGATAGCTCAAAATATTCACTGAACTATGTAATTTAAATGTAACTGAAAACAAGGAAGGGAGGGGGGAAAAAACCTTCAAAACTTCAACATAAAGGAGAGAAAACAGAAACAAGTCCCAGTTACAACCAAATGCCTGTTTTCATCCTCACCTTTCTTAATTATTCTCACCTTGGCTGTCATAGACACAGCCTTGGCAATGATGCAAAATTTTGTTTCTGACTTTTGAAGGCAATCTAATGTTCTGCCATACAAGCTTACATCCTCATATCTGTACTTCCCAAGAAGTTTGTGGATTTGAATATGAGGGAGTCGATAGCCTGAGAAAGCCTGGGCTGTAAGTGAGTCAGGAGCCTCTTTCTCAATATTTCCAGTCTAACCTGAAATGGATGGGACCAGAAACTTCAGAGGAAAGCCTACTCCTAAGGAATTTCTAGAGAAAATTTGCAAATGGAGTTTAACTCATAGAAGACTGAAGAAAAGCCCTGTTCCTGTGCATGCTTTGTCTAGAAGCCTTTTAGATATAGCTGTTATAGTTTTAAATCTTGCTGCTGCCATTCTTTGTGACCTCCTTGTATTTCTCTACTTCAAAACAATCACGCTCTTCTTGCATTTAGTATTAGAGGCTTTTCTGTCCTATTCTTGTTCTTGTCTCTTCTGGCAGCAAGCAGAGCTTTGCAGTGGTTTGAGGAGGAGGAGGAGGTACTGCTGCTCCTTCCCAAGCAGCCCTGCCCTCACATGACCTGGAATGCCATGGGATTAGCCAACAATCCTCAACTGGTTTAAGATCAGCTGGGCAGCTTTTCCTTGAACAGTCCTGGTATTCCAGAAATCTTCACACTCAGCCCTCTATCTCACCAAAATTTGCCAAAGAAAGAATGGCCTCTGTAGTGCCTGAACTCAAGTCCTGAGGAATTTAATATCTGCACCTATGTGAGCCAGTTCTCATCTCGTAATGGGATAATGGTTGTATCTGGTACTGTTCACACCTGTTGTGAGGTTGAATTTTATAAACACCTAATTCCTGCTTGTCTATTGGGAAGAGCTTCTGTGATAAGAAATGAGGTCGAAAAGAAATAAGAACTAATTTCAAAAATCTATGGAAAGAGAGCTCACAATTGGTCTTGCAGCAGTAGGAGATACTCCTGTTTTTCTCTAGAGATTAGCACAAGCCTCAGGCAAAGTCCATTTTCTTTTGTCTTATGAATACCAGCTGACTATAACATTGTACCTGAGGTGAAGCTTTTAAGAAAAGCACCTATGGCACAATAGTTAAAACAGATCACTGGAAGCCTGGGGATGGTGACTGGACTTAAAATCAGTGGGGGAGTCTGCATAAGAAACAACATCGACCTTCTTGGCAACCCATAGTCACCAGTAGCTGGGCTGCTGTATTGCATCAGCTGGGATTTCTTCTTTGTATCAGGGGCAAAATACTGGGAATCATGGCAGGACTAGATGCTATGGTTGTCTGGGAGGGTTTCTTTACCTCAGTAATGGAAAAGGCACATTTTCTTGCAGGTGTCTGAATTCTCAGCAAGAAAGGAAAGCTGAGAAGATGTACAGAGTTTTGATGCGTCAAAGGCTGCAGAGCAATGAAAAGTAAACTCTTTGTCAAAGACAGGGAGTCACAGTGCTTTCATGAGAGCTTATCTAACATTGAAAGAACTGAGAATATGTGAGGAATGAATTGAGACAGGAGAAGCAAGATTGTCCCAAAATATTGTTCTCAATAAGGACCTCCTCATTGCTCTGCATAGCTTTCTTCATGAATTAGGTTTGAATCTTTTGTTCTGAAATGTGTTGAATGCAAAATCGTTTTTATAGGAGAAAAATTTATCCTGTTTTGTGAATTCTATTGCTCTGCATAAAGAAAAACCTGAGGGCACAGTATAAAATTGTAGAAGTCAGTAATGACAAATCTGTTTTCCTGTTCAGTGTTTTCAAAAGTATTTATAAGGACAGATGGTGGGCAGCAGCAGAACATGTTCAGTTTTATCAAGACATTTGGCTAACAAGCAGAGACTGAAATACATTTCTTTCCTTCTCAACTTAATAATTTTAATTAGAGGCAAAAGGTGTGGTAGTCTCATTGTCTGGAGGCGTATGTGCAATATTGTCTTGGTTGGGCAGGACTGGGTGGGAGAGAATATCACTGCCTCTAATGAAGGGTGGTGTATATCTGTGCAATCTCAGGGTTTTTTTATTGTCTGGTAATATGAAAAATGCAAATTCCAAATGTGCTCTTGCACAACATACACGGTGATACACTGGGGCTACGCTTTCAGTTAGTCAGAGAACAAGAACATGACTACAAAATGTGTGCAAGTAATACTGTGCCACTGCAGAAGAAAGGCTTTTTAGCAAGTGGTGGGACATACATTTATTATCTTGAGGGGAAATTTTCAAAGCTACCTATGTAACTTAGCGGTCTCTGAAACTCATTCACTATTTGAATGCTTTTGAAAGTCTTACTTATTAACAAGTCATTTTGAACTTCATATAATCTCTCAGTAAGGACATCAAAGTGTTCTGGAAGTAGTAATTAAGGATCATATGCTCTAACCAGGTCTAATGGTGTTCATTTACCCTACTTATCTCTGGCCATATTCTAGCTTTTTCATAAAGTTGCTTGCACAGATGATGTGCATTTTGTCCATTACCAGCTCTCCAAGCCCCAGCCCAGGAACTGCTTCTCCTGCTTTTGGGTGCTGCAGGGTGAGGCATACCAGTATTCGGCTGGTCCCAAAAGGAAGAACTGAAATGAGATTCATGGCCTGAGCAGCTCTGGCATGACATTCCTGTGTATCCCCTCGCTCATATATGTGTTATGGAAATACTCAAAATGCCTTCATATCACAAACGTGCTTTTGTTAAGAGCTGCACACCTCTAAGATTTTCTGTGAGAAGCTGTCTTCTTGCTTTGTCATCACAGTCCTCATTAAAATGTCTGTGAGATATATAGTTAGTACAAAAAAAGGTCATAGTATTTATGCAGAGTACCTTCCAACTGTATTCTGGGCTGCATGAAAAGAAGTGTGACCAGCAGGTTGAGGAAGGTGGTTCTGCCCCTCTACTGTGCTCTCATGAGAACCCACCCAAAGTACTGTGCTCAGGCCTGGGGACTACAACATAAAAAATGGACCTCTGGAGGACAGCCAGGAAGATGATGAGAAGGATAGGCCAGCTCTCCTAAGAGGAAAAGAGTTGGGGTTGTTCAGCCTGGAGAGGAGAAGGCTCCAGGGTACTTTATAGCAGCCTTCGGGTACTTAGAGGTGACCTACATGAAGGCCAGAGAGGGGCTATTTACAAGGGCACGCAGTGATAGGGCAAGGGGGAAGGCCTTTAAACTGAAAGAGAGTACATTTAGATTATATATTAGGGAGAAATTCTTCACTGTGAGGGTGGTGAGGTACTTAAACAGGTTGGCAAGAGAAGCTGTGGATGTTCAAGGCCAGGTTGATGAGGGGCTCTGAGCAACCTGGTCTAGTGGAAGGTGTCCCTGCCCATGTCACAGATGTTGGAACTAGATGATCTTTAACGTTCCTTCCAATGCAAACCACTCTATGATAAGATTCTAACTATAAATCTGCCTCTGATTTAGTGAAACTATTTGTTTCCCATGATAGTAAACCTTTAAACCAACAAAATAATTGATGTTATAAGATCTTACTGAATGTTTTCCCTTACTGACTGAAGTTCACATCTCAAGAACTATTTTAATGACTGTTACCAGCCTTGTGGCTGTAAAAAGGCAACACTTCTTTCAGTCATTATTTTACTGCCTTTTAGTTGCTACTGTTTAGACGAAAGTTCGGTACTCTGTGCAAAGCTACCAGAATCATGTCCCTTTATGACTAGAAACTTGTATTTGTGTCCCTTGTGAGTATAAGTCTCTGAGATTTATGAGACGTGGCAGGCTGCACTGCACTGCATTTCATCACTGCCCTGTGGGGGCAAATTCTCAGCAGGGAAGCACAGCCTGGAAGGCCCTTGCTGCCTGGACTCCGCATCTCAGGGCAGGAGCTTGAGCAAGAGGAGATCTCCTGCACACTGCTCAAGTGGGAGAACTGAAGTTTTGTGCCCATGCAAGCTCACAAATGGTATCAACTGCCTAGCAGGATTAATGTTCTAGTCCTTACAGTCTCCCGGGCAAATGATCTATGGCCCAATAAACCATAGTGGTTTGTTATATAATACATACTTTCAAATGTTAGGTACATAGTTAGGTTTTGGCAAGGAGGATTGATAAAATGCCTGATTACTAGATATATCAGAGTAGTGAAAACAAAATAATCCCATTTCCATCACTTCTTCCTTCCATCATAGGCCTTTCCAAAATTCAGACACATGATGAACTTGGGGAAGGAGGCAGCTACATTTTCTTGTAATAGCAGCTCTTTGGGAAGTGCCAGTTCTTGACAGTCTGCAGTAGACTAGAGGCAGCAAAGAAATCAAGATCAGCCTCTGAAAAAGACACATGAACAACATTCCTAATATAAAGCCATCTGCATTTACCAAACCATAACAATACTGTGTAGCTTACCTGTGCTGATTACCTAAATTGTTAGAGATCAATGATAACAGAAAACAAATTAAAGACCGATCGGAGAGTATAATAACTAAATCTGAGAATTTCAGCCTTGGTTTACTTTGGTTGTTTTGGGAGGATACTATTTTAAAAATGTTTGTATATTAACACATGTGGAGGCACACATGCTTTCCTCTGTTCAAAGTTTTTAGATAATAAGCTCAGTGCCATCAAGATCCTTAGTCAAAGAATGTTGCTTTGTGATCCTAGATCAGCAAACCCTCGCGGTTTACAGCAGATGAGCTTCTCATCCTCTGAGGAATTATTATGGGCTAGTGGGTACAACTTCAGCATTAAACTAGGTATGGAGGTAGGCCTGAACTCTTCCCTGATGTGCTATCCCATGGGCTGTGTCTTTCCTGAGAGGTACAGTACCAGTCTCTGAAAAAAAAGGATTTTACTTTTGACTTATTTCTGCCTTCTTCTGGATCTGAACTCAGGGAGAGCAGAGCTGGGGAGTCTCCAATAAACTGTACCACTGTTCTGGGAACCCCACAATTATTAACATGTAAAAAGGACAATTCTTTTGAATTGAAGTCTGTTGGTTACATTTGATTGGAAGACCAGGTCAATGTGGTAAAACAATTTAAATTTCAATAATATAATATTATTTCGTATTTTAAAATGCTTATAGTGCCTATAAGATTTTTTTTTGAGGGAAAGCTGTTTTACAGACAGCATCGTCTGTGTTTCATGGTTCTTCTATTTGTAACTGCTTAAAGGTCATTCTAATACATAAAAGAGTAATTGTAGATGTTAGTGTAGATATCTGAGATCTAGATAAGGAAGCCCATGTTCAAGTGCAATACATTGCTCTTAATTGAGGAAGTGCTCTTGATGCAAACATCCTTGGATTCATGATTCCTGACAGCGGCAAACTTTCTGCACAATATGTTTTCTACACGTTTTAAGACCTACTTCTGTAAACAGGTAACTTCACATTGCTCCTACAGGCAGACCAACACATGCATTGAGGTTTGTAGATCTGATCTGAAGCACAGCTGGCACTACTCCACTGCCTTGAGAGGAGCTACTTTGGTTTACATGTGGTGAGACGCTGGCTCTGAACATCCAGCGTGGTTCCTGTGATTAGTCTAAGATGAAAATATAGATTTTGCTGGCTTACAAGAGTAGGAAGGATGTATCTCCTAGAAAGTGTGTCTGATCAGTTACATTTCATAGATGTTGTGTACTGTTTTTGAAAAGAGAGATAAATTCTTTACTAGTAACAAACCTGTCTCACCCCAACTAATCACCTGGAGTAAAAGCTGTTGAAAACAAATGTGCTCATTCCTGTGTGTCAGAGTATCAACACCAAACCTTAACCTTTCCTGGGAATACAGAAGTCTTGTCATCACTTGTTCTTGTTGCTTCTCTTACTGATTGTGTCCCAATATCAGTAAATAGATATCTTCCTAACCATAAGCTGATTTATAAGTAAATGAGTCAGATTTTGCATGGCCTCTTTACCTGCCCTTGTGCCCTTAATTCAAGCAATATACCAGTCTGCAAATAGATCCACTCATTTCATACCACCATTATGGGTGTGTCAGGTCAGCATTGGATTCCAAGCTAATTCATATGCTGCTCTACAAAAGGCAGTGTGTGAATTACCTGTAAATTTATTTTATCTAAGTTTATTTTATCTAAGTTTATCTTATTTTAAGCTAAGTTAAGTAATTAACACAAATCAGCTGCTTTTGTTTCAGGTGATAGGAAAATAATGGATATTCACTGTTTTGGGGAATGTAAATTCTGGACTTCTGCCTTTCTGCTGTTGCCTGGGGCCGAGTGGTGACATGGGTGGTGGATCTGTTTCAGTGCTGTCAGAGTGGCCACCTCATACAGGCCATGGAGCATGTCCTGCAAGCTGTTAGCTGTACCCTGGCTACTGCTTTGTGGGTTTCAAGGGGTTCTACTCCTTTCACTGCTGCTAAAGAAACACAAAGGCTCTGAAGTACCTGTTCTCTGGCCACCTCTCTTCCTTGGTGCTGGGCTCTTGGAGCTGCCCTTCTGGAGTCCAGAGCTCCAGCTGTGCAAGGTATCTTTCTGGAGAGCAGAGCTTCCCAGCTCAACTCTGAAAGCAACAGCTCGAAACTGAGCTTGTTGTCTCCTTTCCACCCCATTCATTCCTTCCAAACAGGCTGAAGGGAGGGCAAAGTCTGCAGAGGATAGTGCTGAGTAGACAGTTTTGGAGGTAAAGAATTCTTGTGTGCCTGCATGTCGACAAGTATCAGGTAAAGTAATTGTCTGTGACTTGGCAGTGAACCCTACATAATGTAGGGAAGGAAGACTTCTGGCATGGGGAATGCTGTGCACTCACCTGACATCGTATTGAAAGGGAGCAGAATAACAGTAGAACATCATTCCTTTAGGGAAAATAAAAAGGAAAATGGTGAACTTTGCAAGAAACCATCAGGGTAGAAACCTAACAAGAACTATCTGAACACAGTGATTGGGGACAGCAAAATGTTTAATTTCTCCTTTTATTTCAGCTGACAGAATTAGAGGAAGAGTAGAGTTGATGCATGGGTGCAGTTGATGAGCTATGCCTCTTTGAAAAACTGGGCTAGTACATTTGGGCTCTGAGAGGCTCTGACTTGCTCGTGCTCTCCTTCCCTCTCATACACATCCAATACTGACTGTCAGAAATTCCTATTCACTGTTCCATCTCCCTGGCTTCAACTTTTTTCTTGTACAATTGCTGTTTTTACTTCTAGTGAGCTGCAACTATTAGATCAGAGCACAGGCTGTCAGGGGTATAGGCAGTAGAGATGCTGAACAGGCATAAAACATGGAACATTTACATTCCAGTAAGTACCACATACCTAATCCACTCATGTCCATGCAACATATACTGCATGTGCAAGTTCTACAGCACTGCAGAAATATTTGGCTCTCCTCACATTATGTTGCACAGGCAGCTTTCCTTCTGGCATGACCTCCTGTTCTGTGCCTCGGAAAAAGAGCTTGTTTAGGGCAGGACAACTGACTGAAGCCCAGAGAGGAGAACACAACAAATTTGGCTGAACTAGTTCTGAAGGATGAACAGTGAAAGCTGGCAGTTACTTTATGGTAACTTGCATAGCACACACTAAAATCTGAGGTAATATACAAAGCACAGGGCAGACTTTCCCATACAATTAATTTAATTCCATCAACTGATTTAATGGTTGAATTGTCAGAGGGAAGTCTATTTGCTAAAACAACCTAGGTAAATGTAATTGATCACCCTTGTTGACTTCTGCAATTTTATTTTTTAATATTGTCATTTCAGGTATGGATTTCAGGTATCAGAAGGAGTGTAGAAATGAAACAACCATTTGACTAAGTTTTACATCAGATGTACAGCGAGAAAAAATTTAAGAGCCACATTTGAGACTTAAGAGACTAAGGAAACACCTGTTATATTAAGAAACCCTTCTGTGATGTAAATTCATATATTCCAGTCATTTATCATCCTTATTATTGTGTGATATATGAATGGCATGGTGAAATCCTATAGGGAGTGTTTCCTGGATTTTTACACTCAGCTTTATACTGTATATATACACATTTGGCATGCCCCAAACATTAACTATATTCTGTTAAGTAAAGTCTATCTTTTGGGAGAGAGAATTCAACTTGAGTAAAACATAATAGCCATTAAGTTAATTTCTGTAATTCAGAAAATGCTTCTTTCATGAAACTCTGTCACTAGTACCCAGAAGAGAAGTGTAAATTATGTTATGGCAAGCTGGTTGCAAAAGCAATTAGCAATCTATATTCCTCCCAAAAGGAGAAAATACAGGACACTTACAGTAAAGTAACAGGAACAAATAATGAAGTCTTGAAACATACCTTACAGGCTGAAAATTTTAACCTCTAGTCAGTGAAAAGAAGATAGCCAGTGTTTATCATCAGTCTATGTTAATTTTCTGTCTGCAAAACTATCCCTCCTTTCAATAGCTCTCAACTTGTGTTCCAACCAGGCAGCTTCCTTCAAAATGAAGGAAATAAAGGACATGGATGGTATTTCTCCAAGGGAAAATTGGTATCTTGAACATTCAGGAATGATTTTGAAGTGGCAGGAGTCTGTAGAACATGTATAAAACACAATTTGTGTGAGAGGCTTTTAGAAAAGTTACTAAACAGCTGCTGAGATGAAAACAATAGTGAAACTGGGGGAGTGGAAGCTGTTATTCTTATTAGAAAAAGGCTAATATTACATTTGTCTGAAGTCAAGGCAAGAAGGAAGACCTCGGAAGAGGAACTGTAGACAAGTAAGGTTCACCTCAGCCCTGGAAAGATCAGGGAGCATGAATCTTGGGGATCATTTCCAATGACATGAAGACAGAAAGATAAACCAAGGGTAAAACAAACCTGACTGCAGTCTGTGAGGAAGTGACTGTGTATACTAAGGGGAGGAGCAGGCTAGATGGAGTATATATTGACTTTAGTGAAGATTTTGACATGTCAGAAGCATGTGAAAACTGAATCTCTCTGAGCTGTCAGATGATATACCATGCAGCTACGGCCACATACTGGAGATTCAGACTGGACATTACAAAAAACGTTTCCACTAGGAGGGCAGTGCAGCACTGGAAGAGTTTGTCTGGGAAGGCAGGGAAGTCTCAGTCCTTGGATGCTTACAAGACTTGACCAAAGTCACAGCTGACCTATCAACCTGCCCTGCTTCCAGAAAGAGGCTGGAGGTGATGGCCTTCATGGGCCACTTCTAACCAATGTTTCTGTGACTTTGTACTTGCCAGTGAGCTTCAAGCAGCACTTCAGCAAAGCCAGCAGTGAGCTACTCTGAGCAAGACACCTTTATTACTTCATGTAGCTTAGTGCAGACACACATCAGGACCCTCCTTCAGAATTAGGCCTTTGCTACTGCAATTGTGACATTTCTGGCTCAACTTCAACAACCCCTTGTGTGGGTGTAAGGACTGCTGAAGTTCCCTCTATTGGACTGCAATGGGAATCCACGCGCCAGATAAGCCGAGAAAGGAACTGAAGGCTCCCTTCTTCCCTCTAACCATTTATTATCTGCAGCATCAAAGAGAGTGGGGTTCCTCAAGCCATCTGCATCATCGAGTCGCTGCCATCACCTTTGCGCAGGTTTGCAGGAAAGGGCACGGCTGGGCGGCCGCTGATCCCTGCCCCGCTGCGGGCAGTGCGGTGCCCGTGCCCGCCCCGCCCAGCCCAGCGCCATGCCGCTGCGCACAGCCCCTGCGGCCACAGCGCACCGCGGCGCGGAGGGACACGCAGCACCCACGTGCGCTTCCGAGCTTGTTTAGGCGACATCGTTCCCTTGCTGGGAGAAAGCTGTGAAGCAACAATGCAGCAAACAGGAAATGATTCACCAGGTTTCTGCACACATCTGGGGCAATATTTTTGCTGCAACAAATACACCATTTAATTTTGCCCTACACAGTTCTTATAAAATTTGCGACAAAGAAACACCATTTTTTGGGTTTTAACTTTGAAGAGCTACAAATGTCTTATTTTAGACTGCCCAGATATTGCCTGCATTGAGTTGTTTACAGCAACACAGTGTCTTATTCTTCACTGACTAACTTTCCTTACAGAGACTGCCAAGCACAAATTAGGTCAACCTAAGCGGCAGTATGAAATGCAGTTAGTCAAAAACTTCTTTTAATTAGTGCTGTTATTCAGGGTGGGGAGAGCTTAGCTCACAGTGAATTGGGGTAGGGCACTTTGGTAGAGAGACTCTTTCTAAAGAGAGGTGGATCTAACGCTGGATTTCTGCCCAATATATTTTGAAATTTTGATTGTAATGCTTTATGACCAGAGTGAGGTCTGTAATTTGTGCCTGTAGGGTGCTCTGCATAGTACTACTAGACTGCAATAAAACAACAAATAACAAACTAATCATTCTTACGGACAACACCCTCTTTCAACTAGAATCAGCGATTCTAGGTCTTTAGGCACTCTGTGTCAGAATCACAGAAATGTTGGTAAGAGACTGTTTCCCTCCTGCCTGAAGCACCACAAGTGCATTGCTGCCTCTGCACAGCAGCTCCTGTTGGACTGCCTGACCAGGCCCTAGCATCCTTCACACTGTGGCTCTATCCCTGGGCTCAGTTCAGGAGCCCATGTTGCAGGGGATACAAAAGACAGATCAGTATGGCTTCAAGACACCAAGCCCCCATAGGGCTGGGGCTGTATTTGATGTTATGGGCATCTTAAATCTCAGACAGGCCTAGGACTAAGGGAGTGAGATTAAGTTAGTTTGATACCTCTGAAGATAGCCAATTCATGAGGACGTTGTACTGGCCCTCACCCAAGCAGGATTTGGATGAAGAGATGATTTTTTGTAATCGAGCAACTTTCACATTCTCTCACCTGTGCCCTGCAGTCAGTACAAGACACTGACCAATTTTGCCCAAAGAAAAGGAAAAACAGTAGTCAAGGCTTTCATTTCTGGTACTTGCTCAGTTTTTACCCTTACAATCCATCTCCCATCTGGAGTGAATAAAATGATTTGCATTTTTCCATGTACAAATTCTGGTGTGTACTGATGCAGGACAAGTTACTGATTAATAATTCTGATTAATATTTAATACACTGATGAGAATCTCCTGGAGTAAAAGGCTAAATATAGTATTAGTGAGCACAGACTGTAATAAAAACCATAAAAGCGCCAATATGGAAAAAATATGCTTGGGAAAAACCAAAAAAGCTCCAAAAATCAATTATTTTTGCACTGGCTTTGCATGAACCAACTAATTTCTGAAAGCAGTCTAGCTACGTTCAGGCAGTATTGCACTCAAGCTAATAAAGCTTTGGGAGAGGCATGATAATAGGATAATGTATGCAAATTTAAATCCCACTGGGTGAATTCATTAGAGTGCACAGCAGAACCCCACATCTGCACATAAGTAAAGTCCTTCCCTAAGTTTTAAAATATGGTCTAAGTGTGGAATAAACTTTGTGCTGATCAACCACAGAGAGGTTTTTATGTACCATTATCATCATGAGAGTTGCATTTTAGCAGGAAAATTCACATCACTTTAAGGATAAAGCACCCATCTACTGAAATCTCAACATCTGGACAGTGCAGCAAGCCTCAGGGTTTGCTGCAGTTCTTATCTCAGCCTGACTTACTGAGAAAAAGTGTTATCATATATCCTAGGAATTGGACCGCATTCATGATCATATTCTTTCAAAAGCTGAGAAGGTGCCTATTTTAATATATAGTGTGGAAGTGCAAAGCAAATCTGATTATAAAATGGTAACATCAACGAGGGATTAAAAATGTTATTCAAGTTCATTACCTAGATAATAACTTAGACTTATTTCAGTTTTGTATAAGGCCTGCAGCCATGGCCACTAGAAGCTCATCACAAAATGTAAAGTTGTGCGCACATTTTAAAACTACCGTCATTTCAATTTATCAGTGACTACTGTGCATCCAGTTAGCAAGAATGAATGTGGGCAACTTAGAATTAAATATATAAATTCATATTTAAATAAGCAGATTTTAAGGCCTGATCTTCAGATGAAGAAACCTACTTCTGAAACAACTGATGTGGAATGGGTCTCTCAAAATCTCTCCCAGACGCCTCTTCAGGCAGGAAACAGTTGCCTCCTGGATTTTCAGCATTCATTCATAGGTGAAAAAGTAGAATCAGAAAAGGAATGGGATCTTACTGTGTGGTCTGGCCTGGAGCATCTTTGCTGGTAATGAGTTCAATTCTGTTAAGGGAAATTGAAAGACTTTCAGTGACTTGAACAGTGATTAAAACTCAGACATCAGGAAGAAATACTTAAACTGTATTCTGAGAACTTAAACAGTATAGTTAAAGGACCTGTTAAGAAATACTCACCAAAAAAGCCAATGTTAATAACTAGTTTTCAGTGACATCACTGTAACTTACTTTCTAATAGTCTGGAAACCTGTAAAAAAGGTTGATTAATTCTGCAAGATGTACTGGGCATTGTATGTTTAGTTTAGTGAAAAATATTTTTATGGAAAATACTACATAGTTGTACAAAAATAGGCTGTTCTGTGAATACTTACATTAAAAATGCATCCTTATTTCTGATTTTAGCATTTTTTCATTTTATTGTTAAAGCATAAATGCATCAAAATAGGGGTTAATTGATACTTCTCCTGCAGTTTTATTCCTGACTTTATTAGATTGTGTTGACATGGTACTTAGGAACATGGCTTAATTGTGAACTTGGCAGTGCTGGGCTAACAGTTGGATTTGATGAGCTTTAGGGTCTTTTCCAACCTAAATGATTTTATGATTCTACCTTTGCCTTTACAGAAATGCCTGCTAAAACAGACCTGTCATGATCTATGATCATAAGTGAATGTTTCATAGAGAAACAAACCCATTTCTACTTTGATCATTGGCTGTGAAGCAGTTTTGTGCTCACAGTATGTACATTTTCCCCTTTATGTAAATCTACCTATCATTTACATCATCTCTGATAATGCTGTTAAGGCAAAATATATCATATGCTTAGAAACACAGAGCCTCCTTGCTTAAGTTGAAAGCCTTTTGATATGAGTTTAAAATCAATCCTTCCTCAAACTGAGGATTAGCCAGCTACACAATAATGATCAGTTTTGTAATATGTGAAATATGTGTCAAATCTAATAACTAAAGTCTGCCTAAACAAAAGAATGTGTTCAAAAAGATTAGTGGATTATTGAAGGCTCACACAGTCGGATGCCACTTTTCACGCTTCTTGGACAGCTTTTAGCATGTCTCAGCTGCTGCCAGTCAACACGTGCTCTTTAAGCATGGAAAATAATGCAGGAGTTTATAGGAGAGCTGTGCTGATGCTTTGAATGAGATGGCTATTTGGTGAGCTGGAGGCATGAAAGGCTTTTCTTTTTCATCAGAAGGATTTTCTGCAAAGCCTGGGAGAGCTCCTGTGCTCAGTTAATACATACCTGGTTAATGCATATCATCCCCACATAGCTGCTGACTGCAGCAGGCTTAACCAGCAGGTGATGATGCCCTCTCACAGTCTCTTGTCAGTCACTGCACATGCTGCCCTTCATTCAGACTTGCCTTAGAAGCTGCTGCCAGAGGGCCAAGATGCTCTCCAGGGCTGGCAGCTCATAGCAGCACAGATAGTGCTGCTCAGGGTGCACACCCTCAGCCAGGAAAAGAGAAGGGTTTGCAGTGTTAGGCTAGCAAATACATGGACCAAATGATCTCTCATGACTACAAAATTCATCAAATTTGGTATTTTGTACTGGTGACCAGTAGAATTACAGTACTCCTGCCTTATGATGTGTGGATAGTTGTATTAGCACTGCATCTTGAATAGCCTGATTTGATATACTTGGAGAAGTGGATCAATAAGCTTCTAAGTGATGGCAACTGACTACTTGGTGTGACATTATCACCCACAGCACAGTGAGATGCTGAGATATTGATAGTTCTGCCAAGAGGCTTTAAAGGCTTGAGTTAAAATCACACTCTGCCCTGTGTGATTCACCTGCCTAACCAGTTTTGGGAATTCTGTGTGGGAATGTTGTGACTATTCAAAAATTATTGTCATTAAACTTGAATTCTTCTTTGAAACGGGGTTCTAAGGACAAATGGTACACACTTTTCAGGAGTCAGTTTTTCACGGGGCAGATATCTAACTTGTAAACAATTCAGTGCATAAGACAAACCCCTGTCATCTCATGTGTGGTATCTCTAATGGTCAAAATGTGCCTGAGACAGGTGTAATCCCACAGGGACAGATTCGGATGTGTTTGCCTGGTCACATTTTGCTGTCTTTCCATATTCTGTGTACTACTGTAGGTAGCTGACATACAGGTAACTTGTCATTAACTTGTCTTGGAACTTTAGGGTCTCAGTGTGTTGCACAGAACCTGCAGAATGCTTGCAGAAGTCCTTTGCAGTTAATCTAAATCTAAAACCACTACTGTTACAATTTCAGTTTCAGCTCCTGTCCTGCAAACTACTGTTGCATCAGGTTATTGTGGGACTATTTTGCTTTATTTCTGCACATGAGCAATTTGTCAAACATGAGATTTATTTAAATATTGCTTAAAGTTTATTTTAAGTATTTCTTTCCACATTATTATTTATTAAGATCAGAAAAGAAATGTAGCCACTTCTGCCAATACAAGAATGGACAGGTTCTAAGACAGTCTACTCTGATGCTATCAGGTTCCTGCAAATCATTGAGTTATTGCCAGCTTTCATGCTTTCTGTATGCTGCTTTGGAAAACTGACTTCTGAAAACCTATTTTTCCTAGGTTGCCACAATATTTTTGAATCTTTATTTCAATGTCAATTTTAAAATTTTGTCCATCTGTCTCCCATAGATGACTGAGGCTGTGGGCAGATCTCTTTCCTGGTGACTATTGCTGTGGGACACTGGAGTCTGCAGCGGGTACTGTTGCAGTCTTTCAGTTGAGCAGTGAATGAAGGAATACATTTCTGATAGCACCCATGCAGTTTACAGCGTTCAAAACAATGAGGCATTCACCATTGTTCTGCTTTTCATCTCCCTGCTCCAAAGTTTGGTAAGAGGAAACAGTGCCATTGATTTCTAACTCCAAACACTCTAATTATATTGGCCAGCTAATTACTGATTAGATAGGAAAGTAATCCCTATCAGACACATGAAGGTGATCACCTCTTATCACATCCCAGGCAAATGCTGCTAAGTATAAGTGTGTGCTCTGTTGTCACCGTCTTTAGTTCTCCTCTTCTTTGTAAACCAGATACTTTTAGCACTGAGAAGGACAAGACATCATTAACTATGATGAAATGTTGGCCTTTCCTGTTTTGAAATGTCTGAGAAAAATGCATGAGGATGGGCACTACCTCGATCCTGGGAACATGAAGACTCCTCTCTACCAGTGAGCATCTTCAAGCACTGTTGAAGGGGCCACCACTTCCCCTGGACTGTAACTGTGGTCTCATGGACCCTGGTGAAGGAGCAGCCCAAGGTTTTGGTGAGCCATGCTTGCACCAGGCAGCACACACTCTTCTCGTGGTCCCAGAGGAAACTTTGCTGCAGCTGGAAGGGCACATAAAGCAAAAGATAGCCAGTCACCTCCTCCTGGCATGGCATCTCATGAGTTCAGTGCTCAGTTCCTGCAGATTTCCCATGGATGACGGAAAGCAGGCTTGCTGCTGCAGCAGACATTGGCCAGGCTGGCTGCTCAGGGAGGTGGCTGCTTCAGCACAATCCCTGCAGGTGCACTGAGGTGTGTTTATGCCCAGGCAGCCAGGATCAGAGGAGAGGTGGGAACAGGGACAAACATTATCCCTCTATACTGCATAGTCTTGGTTATGCCCAAGCCAACTCTTGCTACACTAATCTTTCCTTACTCTTTGTGCTCCCTGACTTCTGCTGGATACTGATGGTCAATAAATAATCATATTCCCTTAAGGAGAAAAGTATCTGCTGTAAAAGTCGTGTTCTTTGATTTCTGTTGATAACATAGGTATAAGCCCTTTAGCAGGCACAACTCTGGCTCAAGTAAAAATTCTCATTTCCTGGGCACGAACTACATAATGAAGCCATTAATCATAGACTACCATTGAAGGGAGTAAAACCTAGTTTGCTCAGAAGCCACCTACAAAGCATGAGGTGAGATTAAAACAATATATTGTGAAACAAGGTGAGACTAAAACAATACCTTCTGAAAAGTCTTTGACTTTACAACTGCAAACAATACTAATTACAGGAGGGGCAGAGAAGTAAAATAATAGCAGTTACCCTAATTATCTGTAGTCTCTGTTTTGTGTTGGATGGATGCTTTAGGTGTGCTTACTATCTGTTTGATTTCATTAATGATGCTTCATAAATTATATGCAAATAAAGAATGCAGATGGGAATGATTTCAGACTAAGTATGAGAATTTTATTGCTGACTATCAAAGACCTTCTAAAATGCTAATTTTTTAGACATAGTCCTTTGATCACTACAGATAGTGAATGTTAATCAAATAAAACTCTGATATTGTTCTTGTGATTCTAAATGGGAAGTGAAAAGTAGTCTGCCAAATGTTAATTGTTCATTTGGGCTATACTACTATCACTTTGCAAATCTCAGAGCCTGGTATTAGAGAATATCCTTCTTAAGAAGAATAATGTATTTCTGGAGACATGCCTGAATATCACTGGCTTGAGAGCAAAAGTATTCCTCACTTCTGAGAGCTAAATTAATACTTCCTCTGAGTGCTGCAGCAAGTTGCCGTGCTGGGTGTATTGTGGGTTTGCATAAGGCAAGACTGGACAGAATATTTCTAGGTTAGCTAGAAGGTGGGGTGATGTGGACTGCCACACTCCTCTGACAGGCTGATGGCAAGGCTGGGGCACGGTTCCCCCAGCTTTCACAGTGCTCTTTAGGCTGCAGAAGTGAGGCCACCACAACATGCCACCCACCGTCCTCTGATGGTGGAGCTATAACTTAGCACCAAAGTATTAAGAAGCATCTTTGATTTGGTACTAGGGGAAAAAAATACACCTTGGAGGAAAAATATTTTAAGACAGAAGAACAGCACTTTCCCCCCCTTTTCTTAGACTCAGGTCATGCATGTTTTCATTGCTCTGGTGTTTATCCTATTGTAACATAAACTCGACACTAAAACTGAAACAGTTATGAGATACTGTTTGTTAGTATATCTTCTAACATAGACTTTCAGGTATGAATCAAGATACTGAGGGGGAAAATAGTCATTAATCTCAGAAATATTAGGATTTTTTTAAGCATCCTTCTGTATAAAGCTCTGATAAAACACTTCTATGAGCATTTTTATGTGGATTCCTCCTGTCCTTTTAAAACCTCAGTTACAAGCTTCTAACCTCCTTTAGATTGTTTAAGAAGGAATAAAAAACTTTGCAAATACATAAACTTGTGCAGTCCTGACTCTACATCCGTACATCAGCCCTTTCCCATGTAATGAAGGGAAACTTCTCAGAAGTGACCTAGAGAGGGGCTGATTGGGGAGGAAATGCCACGACCATCTTCAGGGGTCAGCATGAATTTCCTTTAGGAAGGGGCCAAGAGCCACTTCAAGGGCTCTGGAGAAGAGGTTCTCTCTGCAAGCAGGTCTAGGTGAGGGTGAAGGGCAGACACATGGTGCTACACCCCTCAAGGTGCTGAGAGAGGCTTCCCCACCCTCCTGGCACGGGAGCATACATGTGCCTCACAAGTCAGGAATCTCTGTCCTCGGGTAAGTTCCTGCCTTAGGCAGGGGCAGGGAGCAGTGGAGTGGGAGCAGTGCCTTGCAAAGGCACCCATAGCTGAGCCAGCGGATGCCCGAGAGGGCGACAGCGACCAGTGCTGGGAGGAGGGGCCACGAAATGGGAGAGGCAGGAAAATTCCAGAGCGTAAAAGTTACATTGAGAAGATGTGGGGACACCTGTGGAAAAGACTTGGGCATGGCTCTCCCAGAGGTTATTATTACTATTTATTTGTTTAAGAGCAAAGAGCAAAGGCTCTTCTGTGCCTCTTTTCTTATTTCAATGTTAAAGAGCCACCATAAGCCAAATTAATCTTTAACAAAGAATACTTCCTCCTGTTTTTTCCTGGGAACTCTATCATAATGATAGTGGTGGCTGGGTCTCCCCTGAGCAGGTACACAGAGGGAGGCATAAGTCTTTCTTCACCAACCCTAGTGATACAGCCAGAATAGCCTTTTGACAGAGTGCCTGGCCTGCAATGTGCTAAGAAGAAATGCTCCACTTTCCTGGACCCCCTGTGGTTGCAAGAGTTCAGATTTTGCCAGATAAGCACAAGGGGAACTGGTATTTTGTAGAATCACAGAATGGTTTGGGTTGCAAGGGGCCTTAAAGATCATCGAGCTCCAGCCCTCCTGCTCTGGGCAGGGAACCTTCCACTTGAGCAGGTTACTCAGCGCCCCATCCCGTCTAGTGTTGAACATCTCCAGGGATGGGGAGTCCACAAACTCTCTGGACAATATTTTACTTCTAAATGGAAGTGTAAAGCCTTTTCAGAGCCTTTAATTACAAAACAAAAGTTGCAGGCTTATCATCAGAAGAGGTCTCTAAACAATTTTTCACAATGTGGATGGAACGAAGCTCACCTCCTCAGAGTCACCCTGAGGTGCTGCTTCTCTGCACACACCATAGCAGGATTTCTCTGTCAGAGATTTTGATCCTCAGCCTGGAGAGGAGATTTTAATTTCTTCACATACACTGGAAAATTTTACAGTCAGAGTAGGGGAGGCTGCTTAAAGTAAGGTTTGGAAAATTCTTCTTTTTTATATTATTCTGCCACATACACATACACACAGACACATCTCCAGCTGTGGGGTAGTTCATTATTCCGTTGGGCCAGGACAGCATGTGGACCATGGTTTATCACTGTTCTAACACCATATGAAGCATTAGTTTCTTAACTGGCAGCAATGTAAGTGAATGTAATTCCTTGAAAGGCTGACTGCTTGGCATTCATACTGTCCTTGAAAAGTCCTTCATCAGCATACAAAGGGTGGCGGGGCTGATAGAGCAGAGGAGGATACCTTTACTGCATTTGGATGTGTGCCATGGAAAGCACCCATGTACCCGCAGAGAAGTACCACTGCTGGCCCAGGGGCACACTGGAAAGAAAGTGCTCTAGGGAGAGCAGAATCCAGGTATCAGTCACTGCAAATGTGTGCAGTAGTGATCTGGTAGGAATATGGCTGAACATGGGATCATGTATTTTTCCCTTAAATATCTACATTAATAAAGATGTAATCTGCATTAGAATGGGAAAACATGTAATAGATAATCAGATTATAATTTTCAAATAAATCTTTTTCTGACTTAATGCACTGTACCTTTTACTTGCTGCACTGTATTTTATTTAGGTAGTGTTTAAGACCTCCAGTAACAGACCAGGCATCACTTTTTGTTCAAACACAAACTCACAAGATTCTCTGCTTGGGGTCTGGGCCATTTTTTTTTCACCTGCGTATTTTCTACTACAGCCTTCAGGAAGTATACACATGCAAAAGACACTATTTGGTCTGTAACAGGGTTAGACTTCATGAGAAGTATGATGAAAATTCATGAAAATGTCATGAGAACATGCTGGAGTGCATGTAGTTATTGTCCAAATTGCACTGCTGGCATATTAATCATATTGCATACATGATGGTGTAAATAGTTCATAGTAGCAGCAAGCATGTAACCTGTGCTAGAAAGAAAATGATGGCATGGAAAGAGGCAGAAACCAGCAGGTAATTCCTCAATTCACCAAGGACATTGTCCTTCCCACACACTCCCTCAAACTTGGCTGAAGTGTAGCTCAAGCTTATTATGAAGATATAAAATCTTAGTTGGAAGCAAATTTGTGTTTCCTCCTTTATTCTACTGAAAAAAAAAACCATTGTAGAAGTCCATTACTCCTTTAACCATAGTCTATAAATGCTTTTAATTACATCACCTTTCATGGTATGACATTAATTACAATTACTTAAAATGCTGTACATGGCTCGGGTATCACAGAGAACAGTTTCTCCTGAAGTGTTATCAAAAGCATACATGATAGAGCTACAGATTTATGGCAAAAAATACTAATTTTACTCTTTACTAGGCCTCTCAAAAAATTACAAACAGTGGAGAATATGTGATAAAATCCATTTTCCCCTATTACTGTTTATGGATAGTGCCCCACACACATGACTAGCGCTGGGCAGAAAGATGTAAATACACCTGAACTCTCTTGAATAATGTAAATGTCTTTCCTTTCCTTGTAGATCAGGTTTAAACTGGGTATAATCAGGTTATCTGTGAGAAAATAATTATAAGAACCATCTGTATATGGCCATTTGGAGGACGTAAAATACTAAACTTGCTTTTCTTGCATATTTGTGACAGTAAGACCACTCTAAGTCTAATTAATGATAAAGAATGATATCATGTGATTAATTTCTCCTAGTCACAACCATCCTAAAATTAAAATAATAAATTATGAAAAATATCAAAATGATCCCTTCCAAGTAACATCCAGTAAGAATATTTCTGAGATTTCCCTTTTGTAATAGATCTTTTGTGAACAGAAAACACTGGGTTTTGTGTTACAGTGCTTATAAAATAGGCAAATTTTTGGTTTAATTGTTCATTTAGAAGGGGTCTTGGAAGCAATTTTCAAGCATCTGTATTTCTGTGGATTATTCCCTCAATGTTGTTCATGACATACAGCATTACTAAATGTCACAAATCATCCTGGGACACCACGTATTGTGCAGTGCAGATTATTTATTTTGCCAAGTCCAGGTTTTTCCTTCTTAGCTTTAGAATTTGGAAACAATCCCAAAGGTAATAGGGAAGTTTTAGAACCTTCTCTTAAATATGCCTCTTGGCTGGCTCTGTTTCCTGTTTTCTTGGCTCTCCAGGGACACATAATCAGTGCTACTCATGCAGTCCTACAGTTGCCTACAGGCCTTCTCAACTTCTTACATTTCAAAAAAAGAAAAAAAAAGAACCCCCCGCCCCAACAAAAACAAAACAACCAAACAAAAAACCCCAAAAAACAAACCAAAAAAATTGAGCAGACTTCTGAAAACTAGGCTTTTTCTTCTAATTCAAGAAGCCTAGCTGCTTTACAGTGCGGGATAATGAAGCTACATGTGACTGCTCCCAGCTCTCCCACACCTGCAATGTGAGGGGTTATAAATCAAATGTAGTACTTTACCTTGTTTTGCTTCCAACTGGGTCAACCTCCCCGCAAAACAAAATTCCAGAAAGCAAAGAACCATAACAATTGGTTGCTGCACATAATGCTTCTCTATCTTTACATAAAGAACTTCATAATACTCATAAAAAGCTGGACTGGTTATTCAAGGATTTCATAGCTGGAGATAAGGTATCTAGGTTTGTCTGCACTTGGATGCTTCTTTTGGCTATTTACCTTTTCTTATGATTTTGGTACAAAAAGGGTTGGGTTTTTTCCAGATCCCTTCATTTACTAAACCAAACACAGGCCAAAAGGCATTGATGAAGTCCAGAACAAGATTTGGATTGATTTATTTGTTTATAGTCAAGAGGGAGAATGAATGCTGTATTCCAACAACAGCTACATGTTTACATGAATTTGAATCTAGCAAAATGAATGGCTGTCTGCCAGTTTAAAAATTCACCTCTCTTAAATCTTACAGGCTTAAAACTCATTTGTCAATAATCTTATTTTATTTATGAACATGTATTATAAAAGAAGAGCCATCATTCTTTCTGTTTCTGGAGATATTTGTGTTTCAGAATCTCACCTCTTGCCTTTACAGCTGAAATAAGCACCCTTTGCCTGGATGTCAGACCATGTCCTCCCTCACATCCTGCCTTTCACACCTTCTCCCCACTAATATTGTGCAATACCTATCTTGAAAAGAATCAGCTTTGCTTTGAATGGTGCAGAAAGCCTCTTGAAAAAGTAATATGTGGTCAGGTAGTGAAAGTGTTGCTACGTGATGTATGTCAAAGAGCTGAATCAAAGACATTTAGGCCTTTTGCTAACTTATTAGGCACCTCCTAAGCAAGGCTTTGGGCTTTGATCTTCCAGCCTTAGTGGCCTTTTACCATTGTTTAATCTAATTATATCAAACCTCTCTGGAGGCAACCAGAGTCCCCACACACTGATCATCAAAAAGCAAAAGCACTGTTTTAATTACACACATATTCCTATATGTGGGCAGGTGTCACAGGTCTGGTTGTTACATCCTTCTAATATCCCAGACTCCTCAGTGCAGGAGTCTTGTCAGCACCATCACTGTGAATGCCGTGATCACAGTTCTGGATATGTAGAAGTGTTACAGAGTAACATACAATTTAATGGAGGATGAGAGCCTCAGTCCAATACTGCCAGGCGAGGATCCTTCTGATGGCACCGGGAGTTGAGGTCTGCTGAAATACACGTGACAGTTCCTGAGGTAACTACGAACAGGGATCTTATACCGTCCCTGCAGAAGGATTCTGTATTCCTTCAGAGCTTGTTTTGTGCTGTCAGGCGACTCTGTGAAGGAAGAAATAATCTCCCTGGTGCTGTGTTGCCAAATCATGTTCAGCTCTGACAAGAGAAAGCCATGAAGAGAGGAAGTCTCAGGTGCCAGGGTCCAGCCATCCAGAGAGGGTGGCTGGGAAGGATATCCTACACAACCCAGGGAGATCCAGCAGGCCCAGACAAAGATTAGCTTTGATTTGGGAGGTGGTATTATTATCCAGTGAAAAGGGCATTAGACATTGCCTCGAGGTCTGGATTACACATCTGCTGCATTGCTCCCAAGTGCTGCTGCTGTCCTGCTGTGTATTTCCTTGGGTCATTCCTCACACTTCTGTTTCCCATCCCAAAGTCTGACAATCTGACTGGCTCTTAAGGCTGTCCTGATGCACTGATTCCCCTTGCACAGGGGGGAACCCTCTGACCCCCGCCTATGCTTCCACAGCAAACAAGGGTTATTCGTGCCCTTCTGAAGGTTTGAATTCACCTGTGGTAAATGTGGACATTTGCAATGCCTTTTTTTTTGCTGTCATTAATCAATTTCTTGCAGGAATAGAAGGGTTTATCAAATAAATAGATTGAGAGCAAAACAGAAAAAATAATTAATTTTCTGGATTTTTTGCTCATGGTGGAATTCACAGCCAATAGACAAGTGAGCACAATAACTAACAGATGTATTTAATTTTTTTTAAAAAGATTTTGAAGCTTTTAAGTAATTTTGCTGACACTATGTAGAAAGGAAATCTTCACTGATTCAGGAATTCCTTTAAAGGTCTTAAGCAATTAATAAGTTGAACTGAACTGATGAGTCTGTTATATTCATAATATTGTTCATGGACACAGAGGAAGCATACCTTATATAAGTAAATCCAGAAATTGTTAGTATAATAGAAAATGTATCAATCTAATTCTAGAATTGTTATTAGTCTAGATCTAATTGTTACTGAAATAGAATAATAATTCTTTTAGACAAAATCTTAATTATAGTAATATGGTCAGTCTCTTTTCTCAGGCAACCAGCAATAGGACAAGAGGACAGAGTCTAAAGCTGTGCCAGGGGAGGTTTAGTTTGGGCATTAGGAGTTTCTTCACAGAAAAGGGGATTGGGCATAGGAATGGGCTGCCCAGAGAGGTGGTGGTCACCATCCCTGGAGGTGTTTAAGAAAAGACTGGATGTGGCACTCAGTGCCATGGTCTGGATGACAGGGTGGTGTTGGGTCATAGGTTGGACTCAACAATCTCAGAGGCCTCTTCCAACTTAGTTAATTCTGTGATTCTGTAATATAACTGGAATCATAACACTCACAGTTCTTAGTAGATATCCATTTTCTCAGGGTAATGGTCACGCTTGCACTGCACCTTTGAGTCCTGAAGTCAGCAGCTTTGGGCTACTGGAGAGGGTGGCACAGTAAGTCATCAGCCTCTGAAGTCCCTCTTTGGGAGGAAGATTGTATTGATGCAATTGGTTTCTTCTTCCTCCCTCTAGGATCCATCTGAGGTACTTTTGTTAGTTTGCTAACATACTTGCACACTTTGCTTTTTCTTCTTTGGTCTACACTGTCACATTACATCCGAATTTAATATATATGATGTCTTCTACATAGGTGAGTTACTGTTTCTTTGGTCTGCTTTCCCTAAATCAGTTTAGTGCAGTGCTACACTTTATCATCCCACATCAGTCTTTCTCTATGCCACCCCCTGTGCCTCTGCTTCTCAGGGCCTCTGCTGTTGTATCAGACCTGTGTTTCTCTCCACCACTGTATTAGAGTTGTAAATATTTTATTCTACAGGAGACAACTGCTTATTACTACTACCAATATAAAACTGAGATTATACTATGCAATGATAAACAAATAAATTATCTGTAGATACCAAATCCGGTAGAAAAATTGCTGCTACAGCCAAAATGAGTAAAACAAAGCTGCAGGAAGGAGAGAGCAACCTGACAAGGCTCAGTCCCAAGGCTGTGCAAACTCACTGCTACTGTCTGCAGCAATGATATGCCACATTAAGGCATATCCAAAGCCCTAAAGTCTTCTGCTCACAGGTAGTAAGGCTGTCCCTCTCACTGCAGCAAGTGGTGCTTCCTATGCAGTTGTTTAGGTCAGAAGGCACCGTGGCCTTCAAAAGACAACAGTGGCTCTGTTCTTCAGGGCTGTTCTTAACAGTGCCTTTTCTCACCGACTAAAATCCAAGGTGTGGCACCATTGTGGTTTAACTCCAGCTAGCAGATAAGCACCACAGTCACTCACACCCATCTCCCCTTCCCTGGCCAGATGGGGGAAGAAATAGGAAGTGTGAAAGTGAGAAAACTTGTGGGTTGATACAAAAACACTCTAATAATTGAAATAAAAATAATTGTAATTAATAACAACAACAACAATATTAAGAAAGGAGGGGGGGGGATGGCAGCAGGGAAGACTGGGAGGATAACAAAAGAGATAGAAAAATAAAGCCCAAGACAAGAGATTAAAACTGAAATAATTCCTCACAACCAATCAAATGATGCCCAGCCAGTCCTCAAAGGGCAGTCCCCCCACCTACTTTATTGTTGAGCATGATGCTATATGGTATGGGATATCCCTTTGGTCAGCTCTGTCCCCTCCCGACTTTTTGTGCACTCCCAGCCTTACTCACTGGTGGGGTGGTGCGAGAAGCAGAAAAGGCCTTGGCTCTGTGTAAGCACTGCTCAGCAGGAACTAAAACATCCCTGCTACCAGCACTTCTCAGCACAAATCCAAAGCACAGCCCCATACCAGCTACTGTGAAGAAGATTAACTCTATCCCAGCCAAAACCAGCATAGGTGCCATGAGGTAAAGGAGCCAGAGTCAATGGGCTTAATTTTCTATATGAAATAAAATAAACCCCTCAAGCATCCCCAAACTAGCACTCTCAAAAACAGCTCCTACTGAATAGTCATGACTTTAAAATAATCAATTTCAACTTTTAAAATCAAAATTATGCTATATTGTTGGTCTAACATTATTTTAGATGAGCAAGATGGAGAAATAGGAGCCTGGGCAAGGTATTGCTGGCACATCTTTCTAACTCAAGTTCATCCAGCAAGCTTGGCAATCATTTAAGAGGCCTTATCTCTGATGACACTGCACCTATTCCTGTGCAGAGCAGGAGTTCCCAGTGATGTGGGGGGCTCCCAGAGGCCGGAGTGTGTCTGCCTGGGTGGAGTGTGGAGCCCAGCAGCCCAGGGGAGAGCAGGGCGGGAGAAGTGAACAAGAAAGAGGATACTGACCTTTTGCTTCCTGGGGCCCTTGGTGAGCTGGGAAAAAGTCTGCCAGTGAAAGGTGCTGTATGTCCGGGATCACCAAAAGCAGCTGTATTTATAGGCTTATCTTAGAAGTACATGTTTTAAAGGAATTTACTCAATGTGTCAATCTACTCATATGGAAATAATCAGCAGGGGTAGTGGTGTTTTATTTAAACACTCTCCTTGGTTATATTTCATGGGGATTTATATGCTAAAATAAGTCATAGAGGGGTTATTTGAGTGAACTAGCCAGTGGCTTGATGGCAGAGCTGAAAATGAGCAGAGGCATCCTGCAACCCTGCATATTGAGCTGGCACTAGGCCAGTGTGCCCTTCTCACTGTCCCAAGGAGAGTACTCTGTATTTTGAAAAGCAAAGTGAGTTCAGTGTGGCAAAAGTAAGATAAAGTTCAAAAGCTGTGAGTTGCAGTGGAGCAAATACAGTCTAGAAATATATAAAGGGAGGGTGCCAAGAGGATGGAGCCAGGCTTTTCTCAGTGGTGCCCAGCAACAGGACAAGAGGCAGTGGGCAGAAACTGATGCACAGGAAGTTCCGCCTGAATATGAGGAAGAACTTCTTTACTGTGGGGGTGACCAAGTACTGGAACAGGTTGCCCAGAGAGGCTGTGGAGTTTTCCTCACTGAGGATATTCAAGAATCAGCTGGACACAACCCTGTGCCATGTGCTCTGGGATGACCCTGCTTGAGCAGGGAGGTTGGACCAGATGATCCAGTGTGGTCCCTTCCAGCCTGACCTGTTCTGTGATTTCCAAGCAGCAATAGCAATTAATCATGGAAGGGATTTAGATGCCATGAGCTCTCCATCTCTCATTTCTAAATAAAAATCTCTTCTAAAAAACATAGAACCGTTTGGAAAAGAAGTTATTCGGGCAAGGGTTTGACCCATCTTATTTACCATGTAAAATGAAAACTTTCCTGATAAACAGTCTATAAATTGACCTATACATTTCCCTCTAGTGGCAAAGTGACGTAGTCACTATTTGATCTCAATTTAGTAATTAATCTGATGTTGTTTTGACTTGTGGCAGTTTTTCTTGTAATGTATCCCCATAATTGAAATTACCATGCTCTGGATTACTTTTTGTAATGTTCCAGGAAGTGAAAATACTCCAATTGTCACTCTTTTTTTTTTTTTCAAAGTAAAACATCAACCTTGTTCAGTTTTTGTCCCTAATGACATTCTTAAATTTTCCGATTTCAGATTTCCTGTAAGAAAACCAGTAATGAATAAATGTTAGCTATCAGCTCTTTGAATCTCTGCCTAAATCAAGCAAGTGTGTAGACAAAGTCCTGATTGATTTATGGTAATAGAGAAAATTTTCAAAACCCCAAATAAATCTAATCTTTCTTTTTAACACAATTCTTTGTTGCTGTATCCTAAATGACCTGCTGGCAAATAATTGTATGTTTGTCTATATAACCAAGTTCTTAGTAAGTATCTTAGTAAAGATATTAGCCATAGACATTTATTTCTCAGCTTTAGTCCTTAGCCAGTTTGCTCTTAATTGTCCAGTACCCCACACTAGAGATGACTGACCAAAATGTTGATAATAGACCAGACAACTGGTCCTAATGTTGACCCATGCAGTCATGTCCTGCCTTTAAGAATCTGAGATTTTTGTTGAAAATGATGTAGATATTCTAATATTTCCCCCCAAAGCCTTATCATTCCAATACATTTTTTTCTGAGACAAATACACTGATGCATCTTCAAAATACTTTTACGTGCTTTTGACTGGACCAAAATACGACTAAGTGATTAGGGCTACTTGTGATTGTTCCACTGGACTGTGTGGATATGGGCTGAACAAGTGTGGACTGAATTGAAGGGTAGCTAGAGTATGTAATATAATTTTCAAACTTGGAAAACCATGAGTTCATTTGACTGGGCTGGGCCCAAGGTAGAGAGGGGTCGGTGGATGGGTGTTGATGGAGGGGAATTGTCAGAGTATAGAAAGATGCAACTGGGCAGTGTTGGCTCAGTGGGAGGAAGCTATGGGCCTCCTCCCTTCCAGGCTTGGGTCCAGATTTGTTAGGACTGTTTTGTTTCATCCCCATCTTTTCTTCTACACATATTTCTGAAAGCCTTTCCTTTATCACTGGAAGTGGTGATATATATCACACATTTGACTTGCAAAGTAATCATCCCCTTCTTTGTGCCTGCCTTGCAGGGCTCCTCCAAGAACAAGCTCAGCCATATCTGCTGATGATCTATTTGAGGAAAACCTTTCCCAGTCCCACCCTTCTGGGTGTTGATAGGGCAGCAAATTAAAAATTCAAAGCCTCTGGCATAGGGGTGGCTGTTTCAGATATAGCAGAAACTGGAGATACCTCCTCCTATCTTTCTTTAATATTCATCAGTTATCAAGACATTGGCAGGTTCCAGCACTCTGTCTAAGCCAATGATGTCATTTCTACAAGTAGGCTTGAAGCCCTTGGCAAACCAGCCCTGTTTGTTTCCTCAGTCCTTATGAGCTCTGTTATTGCTATTCCTGATTGAAATTCAAGGTCTTTGGAAATTCAGTTGCTGTTAGAGCCAACATACTGAAGCTCTCCCTTCCTGGACACCTCTTGGGGCAGGGGCCAGAGCATACCTCCTGTGCTAGAGCTGGCTTGCCTGAACACCACAGGCAGCAGCTGAGTGACCAGGAAAATTTTCCGGAGGGTCACCTCGTCCTTGGCTAAGCCATAAAATCTCTGTAAGAGATCATACAACAAAATGTGACTGTAGTTGAAATACCAAGAACAGACATGATTAGTGGGTCAAGAATCTCTCACTTTTCTCCCTTTTCTTCTCTCACAAAATGCTCATGCATTACACAGAAGTCCTAAAGCCACTTGAATCCACTCTCCATGTGAAAGAGCTTCTCACGTCATGCCTTGTCCAGTGCCACATGACTTTTTTCAGGCATATGATTCTATAAATTAATATTTATCAATCAGTTCATCCTCTTTATTGCACAGTACCTCTACTGCACATGACCAGAGACACTGAAATGAAGAAAGTCCTGTCTAACTCATACTTGCTCAGAGACCCCACCTGCTCTTCAGTGGCTCCCTCTATGCAGCGTTTTTTTAATACATGCTGTCAGTTTTATACCCAAGGTACTGGGAGAGTGCTAGCATTCCTCTCTCAGGGCACAGTCACAGGAATTCCCAGGGTGCTCACTGCTGAGAAATGGCAGGCATGGCAGAGGCTTACACACAAGACCAAGATGGAAATAAATGGAAAACTTAACATAGCTATAAATAGGCAGAGCTTTATTTAAGCTTCCACATATAGGAATTAGCTGCTTTAAGGAAGATCTTTGGTATGAAAATTCTCTAGAGAGGATAACTGGAGAGGCCCCAAATAATCTTATTCATGTTTGCCAAGGGAAAAAGTCAGTAGTTTGCTGTTTAAAGGGTATTGGAAAGGACCCCCAAAAAAATCAAAACAACCTTTTGAAGTCTAATAAATATAAGGAGATAAATAATTTCAGAATATCAAAGATAGTATGGGCAGCCCCATCTCTATGGGGAGAGAACATTTTTCACAGTAGGCACTACTGAACCTAGCAGTAAGATCTAGTGATGCAAGACTGGAGCTAGAAAAATTCTATTGGAAATGAGGTACAAAATTTTAATTGCAGAGTTGATTAAAAACTGGAGGACCTCATTGCGGACTGGGACAGATTCTTCACCACCTGAAGTCTTTATATCAAGACTGAATGTCTCAGAAACCATTTTGTTATTTCCTCTTGAGATTACTGGACCTTATATAGGAATCACCGGGAGAAATTCTATGTTCTGTATTTTGTCAAAGGTGTCAACGTGGTCCCTTTTGATCTTAACACCTGTGAAAAAAATCAGAGCCATTTTCCTTCCCTGTAATAAGAAGGCATTCCATGACATGTCGGAGAGGATGAATGGGGAAATGTGATAAACGTAACCCAAGAAGAAACATATGACTTTACTTATTTACAAAAGGAAACATCAGACAGTGTTACTGTTGCTGTAAGTGTGTTGCTGGAGCACACAAGATCAGGTGCTGTATTAATACAGCATCTAGCACAGAAGGACGCCAATCCCTAAGAAGGTAGGCACTCTGATAGCAAACTGAAAGTCTGAACAAAGGGAAACATGCTCCTTCAGATTACTGCTGAAGTACAATGGCAGAGGAGGTTCCTGAGGCCTCCAGTCTGCAGGCTGGCACAAAAGGGTGGGCTGGGTTGAGTTTCTCAAATGTATGGGGACACTTAGCTTATGTAACACTGACTCACAGCTGACTTTTACCATCCTATCATATATATTTGACTGATACTTTCATTCTTTGCCGTTTTAAAGACTATGGTAAGTTTAGCCATTCATTTCTGCAAAAATAGGGTTTGGCTCTTCAAATATGTATAGAAATGGAAACCTGAGCTTGATCCTGTTTTCTCTTCCACTCCTTTAAGAGTAGGACTTTAGGCTCAGTAGAAAGGTTTCCTGGATAAAACCAGGAAGAATCTGGTCCTGTGCTTTAGGTTCAGTTCTGGAACAGTGACGCTGAGTGGTGGCTTGCCCAAGGCCCACTGCATCCCACTGCAGGCGCCCGGTGGCCTGTCACAGGATGCTGGACTGAGCAGTGTCCTATCGAAGGGGTTTAGCCTTCACCCGATGGCTAATCATGTCATGCAGGAATGAAGAGGCACAAGGGATCCTTCAGGTGCAGCACAGAGAGTTTATTTCTCTATGGAGACCACAAACGAAGGACCAAGCTCTCAGGCCTAACAGGGTTCTTATACAGGTGGAGGGCTAGCTTGGGCACCAATGGGTAACAGGCTCAGGGGTGGATCTGGGAAAGATTGATATGTCTGTAACAAATCAGAGAAGAACAGAGGCGGGACAACCAGGTAGGATTCAATGGTATTTCAGGATATGGGGAACATTCTAGAGGGAGAGGAGTGTCCTGGGTGGATGGACAGGGAAGTTTCCAGGGGAAAGGGAGTGGCTTAGAGGGATTGGCAGAGGTGCTCCGCCCAGAGGGCGGGGATGGGGAAGGAATCTCCGCCTGAGAGGCGGGGGAAGGGGAGTGCCCAACCAAGAGGGGAAGTACAATTCTTAAACTGTAACAACCGGGGTACAGCATATAACTGATGACTATTTTAACTGAGTAGACAAGTAATAACACAAATTGCAGAGAGGAAACCTTTCCCAATCAATTCCCCAGCCTAATGCTAGTCTGGGGCACCACAACAGAACAGTCAGAAGTAAAAGCTGTGCCATTTTCTGGGATAGGACAAAGACTGAGAAGGCAACCCCCTCCAAAACAAACAATGTAATTACAATGGCAGAAGAAGGCAGGTGAATCCAAAGAAGGCAGGATCCACCAAATGAAAACATGATGATGCTGTAACACTACCTTCCTTCACTGATCTCACCCAGTTCAACGTTCACATAAATCAGGCAGGGGTGTGCCTGAGAGGCATTAGTTCACTGAAGACATCTGAGCCAGGTCAGAGACTGCATGATAAACTGGAGCATGGCTCCAGGCACTCACCTTGGGACTGAGCAGCAACCTGCACAGATATGCCCCGCTGAAGTGCATCCAGATGATCTGGTTCACCGGGTCAAAATGATCCCAGCTTCCCACCCCACTCTATGTCCCACCTGGCTCATCCATAAGCAAGGCTTACCATTCCTGCAGGCTCCTGGTGGCATGGGGCTGAGGTACGCTGGCAGAAGGCTGCTGGGCAGCTCTCTTACAGGCACATCTCCATTTCACGCAAGGCAGCAAAGTACACACACACAGCCTTTTCAGAAAATCTGCTCCCTAAGTCAACATTAAAATCCCCGCTGACGTCAGCAGACACAGGCGTAGGTCACTGCTCAGTGCTCTTACACTCATTCACTCGTCCTTGTAGGTGGCAGAGCAGGACACCCCAGCACATACACATTCATCTCTGTGACACTGGCGTGAGACGGCAACACAGAGATTGGTGCCAGCCCTCAGCTTTAGCAGGTCTCAGTTCACCCCCGAAACAAAGGTGTGGAACAAACCAGTCAGGAGCCTGCCCAGCTTGATACTGAGGGAAGGTGACCTCCTGCAAGGTGCTAACAGCCTGACCCCACTGCCCTGATGGAAGGAGACACTTCCTGGGAGATTCCCGAGGAAGAAATGCCTCAGGAGAAGCTCAGGACCTGACCACTTTGAAAAATTAGGTGACCATCAATTTGTCTTACTTCATAAAATGGAAGTTCATTTTTACCAATAATTGAAATACATTTTCATATATTTTCTAAATAAACATACAGAGTGAGCAGAGCCTTTTTCCTGTGAGCATCCCCACATTTCCTCTGCAGCCAGTCAATCCACATCCTTTAAATAAAAACATTGATAAGGCAGTTGCAACCAGCAGTGCCTTTACATGTGTTTTCTCACGGTGCACAGATAAAAACCTCTTTGCTAGAGTTAGCTTGGGCTGTTTAGGATGGAAATAGTTGTTGGGATAAGTATATACTACACTTCTACCTTGCATTAGTCTCCAGGCAGGCCATGGTGTCCTGTCCCTCCTCCCCTCACCTTTCTCATGCCCTGGGGAAGCCTCTCTGCCTGCCTCCTCTGCTCCCACACCTGACCCAAATCCTGACCCTCCTTCCTTGACATGATGCCATGTCCCACACCCAGTGCACATGTCCTTTCCCCTTACACAACTGTGAGGGAGGAGCTGTGGTCTGGCTGCAGACATCCCTGGCTGGAAGTGTCTCTGCAGAGCAAGCTTAGCTTGAGATGAACGCTGTAGCGATACCTCAGCTGAAATCTGCTCTTCAGATGCGATGGTCCCTTGTGGTCACCTCTGGAAAGGTAGCCCCATGTTTCTGAGGAACACCCACCCAGATATTTGTGTAAAGATCTGGTTGGTCTTACCCACACTGAGAGATAACTCAGGGAAGTGGTGGCTCTCCCAGCCAGAATTTCTCATACAACTTCAGACTGTGACAAGGTGTGAAACCTGGTCCTGAGAGGGGCACTTAATGACAAAAATCATACACTTAAAAACCTTTCAGACTTCACAAAAATAAGAGCAGTCACTTAAGTTACTGGCATAGATTAACTCTGCTGATGGTCCCTGGAAATGCCTGCATGTCCATCTTGTCAATGGGAAATACTCAGAGCAATTTCACCTGAAATCACCCTAAGACTAAAGAGGAAAAATAAGGACAGTGGGAGGTGCACTGGCAGGTGGATGGGATGTAAGGAAGTTATCATTACTGTATGACACTGGAGCATGAGAAAGCATTTTTTCATGCAATATTACAAAGAAATTTCAACAAGGCATGTGATGCATGCCAACCAGCATTGCCCCAGAAGCTGTCAGTGCAGCAGCTGGTACTGGCAGCCTGGCAAGGAGTGCTGTGAGACACTCAGTTCCTCTAATAATTAAGAGCTCGCTCCTGCCAGCCGCTGAGCATGCCCATCTTCTGTACTTTTCAGCTTAAGGTAAGGACAGTCGTAGATGCATGACAAGAAGCTTTGGCAGGATGACAGGCTTTGAGGGCCAAAATTTTCTCAATAAGATCACATTAAACATTTACATGTTAAAAAAAAAAAAATCTGGAACTAAAATTAAAAAGTCAACAGCTCTGTCTACCAATACATAAACCTCATTTTCTTGCCTTTCTCCTGATCTGGGTTTTAAAAACATGCTGAATTGTGGGAAGCCATTCCAGCCCTGCATAATGAAAGTGCAGTCTGTGGAACAGATGAATTGCAGCTTAGCTGTTAAATACAGGACATCCCCCCTTTACTGCTGCCACAAACAAAGTTCTTTGCAAAATTCAGCGAAAACAGAAAATGTTATACATGAGTAGAAGGACGTATCATGATTAAATACCTGAAGGAGAAAGCTTATCTTTATATCATGCATGTTCTTGTCAAGAACAGTCTGGAGAATCAGAGAAAAACAATGGATTCCTAATTCTGAAATTATGTCAAATTCAGAATACAGAAATAGTAATAGGATGGTAAGATCATGTTATGGTCATCTACTGTACAGAGCATCCCATGGTATTCAAATTAATACAGACATTTTATAATCCCCGAGAACACATTTGATCTGCAGAGAGTTGGAGAGTTTAAGGTTTTGTTAATAGCCCAGAATGTTTTTTGTGCTGCAATTGAGAAAGCAGCTTTTAAGTAATTTAAAGCAGAGACTACTTTGAGATAAGTAGGTTTTTGAACACTCTTGCTACTTCTTCCATTCATTGACTGAGGAATATCATTGGCAGGGATATGGTGAACATCAGTCAAAATCCTGGAAGACCTAGGTTTCACAGGTGATATCTGAACCACTGACGACATGATGGCATGTGACTGCAGAGACTGACAACGGGAGGGAACTGAAACACACAAACTTACAAAGCAGGAAGCTGATAGAGCAGGGAAGATAAAAAGAATATTGAATAATGTAGCAAAACACACAGACTGCAGAAGTAGAGTCATTCAGGCTGAAAACTTTGTGAGTTTGATCCTATGACATGAAAGGAGATAATAGTACTGGGACTGGAGGGGAACCAGTTGCTTTTACTGTTTCAAAGTGATGTGTAAATTAAGATTAATGGAGAAATAAACTTCAGTTCTAAACAGAATGTAAAGGAAATTTTATTTAACAGGTCAGAGACACTGGGGACCACAAAGGAACTGATGAAAATACTTCTAAACATTGCTATCCCTCCACATTTTAGACAGTAATGGATGGTTGGATGGATGACAAATGAGAGCACAGTATAGTACAAGGGAGACACATCAAAGCTACTATTAAAGAAAGTGGAAATGGATTAGCCACTGTCTGAGGAAATCAGATATCAGAGCCAGCAGTCAAGCCATGGAGTGGAGTCCACAGGGAACAGAGAAAAAAGGAAGGCCATAGAGGTTTGTGCTAAAGATTTGTCTGGCTTGGAAAGGCATCAAACAGCACTCTAAGAAAAATATGAATTATGGATCATCTCAGAGGCCCTAAGTGTCTCCTAGATAAGTAATATTAGGAGGAGACTTGTCCAGTATGCCTTTAGACAAGTTTCTATGAATCGCATTGGAAAATGGAGCTCTGTTAAACAGATGGTGTAGATGTGTTCTCATGAGGGTGACACTTGATTGTGCATTGATGATACAGTGCCTGCCTAAGAGATGTCTGGTTGAAATATATGGCAGCTGTAATACAAGACATTAAAAAAAGACAATTTTTATTTTTTCCTCTGTATTACTACACTGCTAATGGCTGATGATGTCCAAAGAAATGTTGTGACACAGACATATTTCACCTTTTTCTTACCCTGTCAGAGCAGTGACCTCACTCAGCTTTCTTCCCTTCTCTCCTCTCAGTGACTCTCCTGTTTCTCACTTTGTTCCACACCAGCCAAAATTTTTTCTCAGCCACTTGTTTCCCCTTTACCTTAGCCACTGATTTCCCTCACTGCCTTTTTATAAATTTTATTGTGACCAAAAAGCAGGAACCACAAAATGGACTTCAGGTTATATGGAGGGGAGGAACAGACACAGGTGGGGACCAGACACAAGGATCTGTATCTTCACACATGTTTTGTGGAAAATACAAGTTACTTTCCTTCATGGAGGAACCAAGCTTCCCTCCTAGGAATCTATGGGAGAAATTGCTCTCAGAGGAGAAGAGAGAGAAATGTTTTGTATTCCATATTGGCACAAAGTTAGCTAGTAATTAGTTGAAGTGAGCTAACCAAAACATCAAAAGAAACTATATAGAGCACACACATAGCTTTCATGTCAAGAACCTTGCAGAGTGATTGCACTGTGCCTAGTGCTTATGAATCCAGGAAACTATCCATCTAACCAAAATACAATCTTTCATCAGGCAGGCTACTGGAACTAGACAGATTTGGAATTATTGACGTTTAGAAACTCGTTTTCAGAGACAGGCATCAGCCAGCAAATGGGAAATATCTAAGCCAAAGAGACTATTGTAATGTGCAAAATAAATAATGCACACACTGAATTATTTATTAATTAATTAATGGTGTCATAAACAAACTTTTACTGCCTAGCCTTTCAAAAAGTGTAAACTCATCTAAGTAAAAGCCAACTGAAGCTAAAAGGAAGGGGAAATTATTCCGGATATTGAAAGCAGTGAAGTAAAAAGTCTTAAAGAACATTTTTGCTAAACTTCCTACCTTTGGGTTCACAGAGACTGGAGCTACCAAAATACTGATGAAAACAATGGTATCTCTAGTGTAATGATTTATTAAAATACTTCACAAAGTTCTTAACATACATTGTTAAGAACAAAAATTCCTCAATGTCATTTCAATCTACTTACCCTAATATTCACTCATCTTTAATTGCTAGTGACTTCGCTCATGACTTATTAGCAGTTCCTGCCTCAAGAAGCTTTGCCAGTAAATTGGCAAAGAGTAGCAGTGGCACAAGTATTTGTTCAAGCAAACCTCTTTTCCTTTAAACACACTGTTATTAGAACAAGTTTCTATAAGGTGCACAGTTTTCTTACTTTGGAGTTGCTTACAGAGAGTTAGGCTCTCCATCTCCTTGTCTGCTAAAATCATAGTCCAAATGATTCCCAACCCAGTCTCAAAGAGAAATGTCCTTCAGCTCAATTTTTGGAATCATGGCTTTTGGCTGAAAATGCTTTAGGGAACTCTCACTTTATCACAAAGTCACACAAGTAATGCAAGCAAAATATGAAAAGCCCTGAGGTGAAGTAGACCCAACCATTCCTTGACCCCACTAAAAGCAAGCTTGCCACATGAAGACTTAGCTGTTCTGTCAGTTTCCCCAGCTGCTTCCTAACATATTTTCTGAGGAATAGCATCTGGTGGAAAATAGTTCCTTCCTCCAACAAAACTACAAGACTTCAAAATCTTTCCTATCCTGAGTTGGACCAAATCCAAGACTTTTTGAAGCAGTTTGCAGAAACCAAGAGATGCCTCAACAGCCAAGAGCCCAGTCTGAGGTGTTCAGCACTGGTTGTCCTTCTCCCTTGGCTAGCAAGCCATTTGTTCCAACTGCCAAGGTGAGAGGAACCATTAATAAAGAAAAGAAACAATTATGTCTGCAAAATGAGCAATTTTCTATAACAAGCATAGGAGCTTTCACAGAAACCACCCAAAACACATTCCTTATCACTCCCCAACAGAGAAAACACTTGTGAAGGAAAACAGTGAGTGCTGTTCCCTTGGCCTGGAGCTGGCAGGGTATGTATCCAGCCTTGGGCTTTTTTCTCATCCCAGAGGAGGGCTCTAATCCCAACCAAAGGGGATGTTATGACCAAATAGCCTGTTTTGTCTCTACAAACTCTTCCCTTTCTCTCCCTTAAAATACANAAGAGAAGAGAAGAGAAGAGAAGAGAAGAGAAGAGAAGAGAAGAGAAGAGAAGAGAAGAGAAGAGAAGAGAAGAGAAGAGAAGAGAAGAGAAGAGAAGAGAAGAGAAGAGAAGAGAAGAGAAGAGAAGAGAAGAGAAGAGAAGAGAAGAGAAGAGAAGAGAAGAGAAGAGAAGAGAAGAGAAGAGAAGAGAAAAAAACCAAAAGATTAAAAGGCTTTGTTCAGTAACATACACATCCTCGTGAAGGATTCTCAAGCCTGACCAGAGCAGGCAGTATCTGATGAAAAGCGTTTGGCTGCAGAATTCATGACCAACTCTATTTGAAAACTGCTATTCAGAGGTAGCTTTAACCACTACCACCGCCCTCTCTGGGCTCCTCAGTGTTTGCTTTTCCATAGCCCGTGGTAAATTTGCACAAGGGTTCAAGGTCTGCAGCCGTGCGTGCGCACTTTGCCAGCCTTGTTTCTGTGACGTGTGCAGGAAGCTCCAGGGTGACCTTTGCAGTCCGATTTCGGTCCCTGCCGCAGCCCCCTGCCCTCGGAGCGGCCTCCCTTGCCGGAGGAGCGGAGCCGGGACGCGCCGCCGGGAGCGGGATGCGGGATGTTGCCAAGTGACTGCCAATCTCATGAAGCAATGCGGAGCTGCTGGGGCTGCCTGACCCTCCGGGACAGTTTCTGTCACTTGGCGCGCAGCACGCAGCTCTGGACGGATATGATTTCTTGGCTTTGGCCCCAGCACAGCCTTCCTGCCAATTTCTCCGCATTTGCATTCTGCTGGTGCTCCCAGCAGAAAAGGCACTGCTCCCACCAACGCCAGCCACACCTGCTGGTGGGTCACAGTGGCCCAATTCACAGTGCAAACTCCGAAACTTCAGCCTCCCCTACTGCACCTTCTGCATCTGCCTGGAGGCGTTCTGTGTGCTGATCTCTCCCAGGATAAGCCCCTGTTCCCCTTGCCCCTCTCCCAATGGCACATTGCACAAGCCAGCATGTCTACAAAAAAAAACTCCAGAAAAATAATTTTAAAGTCTGTGTTAGTCGCTGTTCTAAATGTAAAGGGGACAGCAAATGAAAAAAAAATTCTACTTAATTTTCAGATTCTTGATAACAAAAACTTAGTTGAGTCTACAACTAAAGTATTAGTTAGACCATCAATAAATGAGATTTCTTTGGATCAAGAGGAAACTCTGCCGGAAAAGAAAAGGACAAAATTAGAGTGGGGTGAAATCAGACAACTAGAGTGAGATGAAATCCACAGTGGGATCAAGTGGTTGACAGTGGCTAAATTAAGAAGACATACCTGAAGAAACACAATATTTTAGGCTTGATTTTAGTTACTAGATACAAGCAAGTATGCATGGAAAGTAATCCAAACTCATTGTGCACCGGCTGCTCTGAGTGAGCGCAGTCAGGACAGCCCAGGCACTGGTAGGAGTTGTACACAGCCCTAGGGCACAGCCTATCCACGAGTCACTTCTGGCTGCACTTCTTCCCACCATAAAGGCAATGCAATTACATGTGCTCTTGCTGTTCCTCACCTCTTTTTTGGTTTTCTGTCTCTTTCTTTTCCTTAAATTCTCAGTCTGTAACTTTAAAAAAGGATGACATCACTTAATAGAATGTAATTAGCCTAACCAAGGGAAATTGAACTTACTAGGAGGAAATCCTGGTTTTGCTCTAATGCTTCCTACCTGTTCTGGATACTAGGCTCAAAAAGATCAGAGGGAGAGTACCTGTTCCATCATTAGTATGTTTTTCCTTAAAATCTCTGGACATCAAATGCATGCATTTATTTTCCTAACCAGCATAGTTATTAACTCATAGTCTTATTGACTGGCATCTAACGACATCAAAAAGTCAACTTACAGCACATGACATACACGGTTTAGCCCCTTGCAGTTCTTCTGCAGGAGGTTTGCCCCAGTGGCCTATACCAATTTCAGTAGTAGTCTTGCTTTCTTAGCCCACCTTTTTCCTATACAAGCTTTCTTCCCTCAGTCCTGCTCACATTTCATAGCAGACAGATGGTACAGGTGAGGTATTCAGCTCAGCTTCATCTCCTTCACCTGCTGCAGGGGGTTCACCTTGCTGAAGAGACTTAAAATAGGTGAAGCAAGGATGCACTGGGGACGAGAAGTGAGGGAGCAGTTTCTCAGCATCTTTTGTAGAAACGTGTTGCATTGGGGTGCAGCCTGTAGCTGGCCAGTGGTGCTGCTTCAGTGACCCATGGAGACTTGGAATGTACCTACCTATCTCACACACCAGTGATAGGAGTGCAAGCAGACTCTCCTATGCTGGTTTATGAATGGGCAGTAATGCAGAGCAGGAACAGAGAGCTCTGCTCCAGCTGCAGAGTCGTCCAGAAACAGGCGTTTAGCCTGTGGGAAGCCAAGACATGAGGTTATGTTAGGCCATGGTTCCTTTTCCAGTTCCATGAATGGCCCAAGAAATTTTGATTGTGTCACCCTCTCCTTGGACTCAGCATGGTTGCTTGTAGAAAGTCAGCACAGGATCTCACCACACTTGTTCTCAGGCAAAGTGACCTCAGCTCTATCAGTTTGCCTGTTTCAGAGGTGTTTCCTGCTTCACCTCACCACGTGTTTTGCTCTGCACAGACTATGGCAGGATGCCTCCTATCACCCGCTCAGTCTGTCACACTGTGCTCCAAGGTGGTGTCCCTCCAGGATGAACAGGCAGTGACACAGGAGAATAATCCAGGAGACCAGCCTGTTTCAATCAGTCTCAGCCATGTCCCAGTGGTGCCCAGTGGCTCTCACAGGTTGATGCTTTTCTCAAGGCCCCCTCTGGTCTTAAGAGTTATTCTCCTCTGGATCTGTCCCCCATACTCACACCAAAGATAAAGCTAGGGAATTTTGGAGGGCCCTGCTCAAAAAAGCTGGGCTCCTGCCATGCCTTGCTCCAGCCCTGCGCTGTTCACACACCCCTGGCCAGTCACGGTGTACCCACACCAGGCAAGGGATGTTTGCTGTCCAGGGGTGCCCTGCCCAACCTCTCTCTGCTCGCTGGTGCTGCATATATTTTTCTTGTTGCCTGGGAAAAAGCATTAGTCTTAGTGTCCTTGGGTGTTTTTACAGAAATACATTAATTTGGACAAAGGAAGTTAATCGCCTTTCACTAAAAATAGGGATGACTGCAGTGCAGATCTAGCAGCAATATAGATCTATGGTGATTTAATGTTAGGGCCTACTCTTGGAAGAACATCTCAATATTCCAGCTGCTTAAAGGTTAATATACATGTCTAATTCTGATCCATTCAGAGAATATAGTTCAGACATCTAATACATAGCCAAAAGTGAAAGGTACTTCTTAAAGTCTTGGGTGGCAAGCAGACTGCTGCCTATCCCTATGTCCTAGCACTACCCACAGCCCCCCCAGCCCAGCAGGAACTTTCAACATTTTCTGCTACCACAGGTCAGCTTCTTTGTCCTGGCTCGGTGCCACCATGCTCTGCACTTTGACTAGTTTATACCCAGGAAAGGCAGGGCTATTTTAGGGTTAGAGCATCTGAGTGGGGCTAAGGACTCTCCAGCACCCGTCTCCCTTCTGCCTCTGCTTTTGCAGAACATGATGAGCCAAACAGAAACATTTAAACTCATTATGTTTTCACTACTGTGCTTATAAAGACAGAAAAAAATGGGACATCCTCTTCAAAGCACTTGAAAAATCTGCAGATGGAAAGTTCTATAGAAGAGCAGAGAAATGGAATAATGCTTTCTAACTAGCTCTTTGCTAACAGAGAGATGAAAAAATTGCTGGATTCTAATTTGAAATGATAAGTTGGAAATATGAATTTTTTCTAGGTGAGATTTTTTACATTGTCAAATTACAACACCCAGTATTAAATTTCATAACATTGAAAGACTATGAGCATAAGATCCAATATGACACAAACATCTTACTCATGTCAACTTAAACAAAAAATTTGCATTTTCAATCTTTTTCTCTGCATGTGTCTACAAACTGAGCAATGACCCAGCAGCTGTGCCATGTGTCAGTGATGTGAAACAGGTTCTGCCCCTCACATCTGAATCAGAAGAAAAATTGTGAGGTCAAGTATTGCCTCACCTCTGGGAGTCTGACATCCAAGATGTTCTGATGCCCCAAAATTAGATAGGACAGCAGGTGCAAATTAGGAAAAAAAGCAAGAGAAAAAAGATTTTCCAGCTCTCTTGTGTGTTTTCTCTAGAAAAAGCACATTTAGGTTGCTCTGCCAACAGTTAGGCACGTGCATTGTGTAAGACTGAGTGGACCTCGTGGGTTACTGAGCTGTCACCAACTATGGACAGAAATTTCTATTGTGTATAAAAGATGAGTTGCGCAGAGATTTTCTTAAGGGCTTCTTCTGCAAAGCATGTCAGAAAGGCTGCTCTCTTTCTGTGTCCACACGATCGCAACATGAAGAAACTACTGCTCAGCACAGCTAGAGGTTCAAGAGGATTGTAAAAGTCATAACAATATAATGTGAATCTTAAATTATCTTGCTAAGTTTCTGAGTAGCTGTTCGTGACAGAATATTGTGATAAAATCAGCATTTATGCTGTGGCGTGGTGCACACTGGGTAAGCAGATGTGCTCATCCTTCTTCTTGGTCTTTAGCCTTCAGCGGCAGTTTTGGCAGAGACAGCACCATTTAGCATATTTAGAAATAACACCACCTCTGCCTTTTTAAACTAAGGTCTTTCTGACTTGTGCTATTGCTGCTCATTTGGGGACTGAAATAGACACAGCCACAAGAAGGTGTCTTTGGTGAGTAGGTCAGCAAAAGCAGCCAGGGTAACCAGTGTGGAATGCATGGGATGCCTAACCTTCCTTCAGTTCCGATGTTGCAGCTTCCTGCTTGGACAAATGAATACAATCTGAGCCCAGAAGGATATCAGATATGTTAGTGTGAACTCTGATTAAAATTATTGCCTCTCATTGTAAATGTTGCCGCTCTAGACAAGGCAGGGGCACAGCAACTGGCAGTGGGACAGTGCCCTTAGAAGTGCCTGCAAAGACTTCTCTGAATGTGAGATTCAGCTCATGTCTCTTCAGAGTGGGATAAACCTGTTTCTCTGATTTAAAGCCAAACTGACAGTTGTCCATTATTCCATCTAGCAAAGAATAAGGAATATGAACCCAAACTTGAAGTAGAGGCATTACATTTTTCTCTTCCAAACCAAATGGTGCCTTTCCATAATTGTATCAACAGCCATAACAATCTCTGTAGCCAAGGCTGGATTAATTCGTTAGCAACAATTAATGGAATCACATTGCAGAACTACCAAAATCAGGCATTACTACTTTAAATTGAACTGCTGTTGAATTTTCCTGGGTGGTACCTTTCTTAATCTCTTGTTTCAAGTGAAAGGTGAAAAGTCTTTTTTTAAACTTCGCTTTATTACTAAAAATAAAACTAGCACAGATGAACTTTGAAGTATATGTAATTGAGTCTTATGTGATCAGAGGATCCAGTGTTGACAGGGACTCTCTTACTTTATGCAGATTAAATGAAGATGTTCTTACCCAGTGCTAGCGGAGAGGAGAGCATGTTATTGTTTGCAAACAGCAGAGATCTGCTTTTGATTTGTAACATTGGTGGATCACCTCTAAGAAAAAGACTGAGCTAATTTTAGGTTAGTATTTGTAATACATCAGTTTAGATCTGTCAGCACATTACAGTAAAATTTAATGTTGAGGATTCCACTGAATTTCATGACAAATCCTAATACAGAAGCTGAAAACCTTGGGTTTCTAAGGTGGAAACTGTGTTTAGCTTTAACACTACATGCTATTTAAAGACTTATTAAAACGTTTTCCAGAGCTGCAGTGGCCTGAGATATTGCCTGGGAGTCAGCCTGCAGCTGTTTGCTTGCAGCACATACAGGAACTGTGTTTCTTCTTGTGGGGGAAGTTGGCGCCTTTCTGTTCCATAGTGGCTGTGTTTTACTGAATGCAAATAAATAAATCATGTTTGTGTGACAAGGGCGGCCCTTCGGTCCCGAGTGCAGCCCGCGTTCTGTGTGCAGTCAGGCACCTGTGTGCGGATGTGTTGTTCGCTGCAGCGGAGCAGCAGTGCCGGCAGCCGCCCGGCCGCGCTGCCCTGCGCGCCCCCCTGCCGCAGCAGCAGCAGCCCCCCTGCGCTGCAGGGAGCGGGGCTGTGCCCAGCCGCAGCGCCTGCCCGCAGCCTCCACCGCAGCTACACCATGGGCCTTCGGCTGGATGTGCCAGCCTGCCCAAACCCAGCCCCAGGGAGCAGGTGAAGAGCAGCACAGCTGCTGTTTTGCCCCATATCCCGATGGAGCCAGGCAGGTTTTCTAGTAGCATTGCAGAAGTGGTTTTTTGCTCCTCTGTCTCCATTGCCATAAAAGGAGGAGAAGAGCACTTTTCTACTCCCCAGAAAAACTGTGGCTAAAAACAAATGAAGGATTTTGAGTCACTCAGTAACAACGATGAGTATCAGATAGCATAAAGCAGAGATCACTCCGCTTGCCTTCTGCATTCTCTGTCAATTGATTCATTGCTTTCAGACTTTTTCAAACTTGTTTCATGAATTAAGACTTCCATGATCCTAGTAATTACACTAGGTAATTTTGTACGGACAAAGTTTTCATCAAAACCTTTTCAACCAAAAATTATTTATAATAAATGGAAACTTCTTCTTCTCCAAATCATCCAAAGATAACTTCTTGGACAAATCTCATGACTTCTGCTTTCTTTTGGAGTTGTTGGCAAGGAAGTGCCTTTAAACACAAACTATTTGAAACAACATTACCATCTAGTGGAGAATATGATCCAGCACTGATGTGAATTCCTTAATGCAGAGATATGTACACTGTGTGACTGTTGCACAAATGCTGAATTAAGAAGTCAATTAAATATTAATTGTGAAAATCAATGCTTGAAGTTAGCTGATTGGTTTAACAGAGGAGTAAGAGTCTTTGAGTCATACTGTAGATCAGTAATACTAAAAATGCAGGAAATCAGTATAAGAATCTCTAGATTAGTTTTAATTCCCTAAGATTTTCAGAAGGAAACTTTCATATGCATTCTGACAAAGCTAAATCTTTATCTGGAAAAGAGATAACAAAATGCAATTACTCTCTCTATATAAATAATGTAAAAATTAGAGCCCAAATTTAATCAATACAAATCAAACCCAAACTCTTATCTTTCAGGTTGGTGTAAATGGAAATCTTGAGACAGACTCAGCCACGTGGCTTGTTCTGGAAAATTCCTTAGGCCTCACCAGCTGACCTTCCCCCATCCATCCCCTCGTGTGCAGGCAGTTCAGCATCTCAGGTGTCAAACACTGTGCAGCACTTCCAGTGTGGAGGACAGGACTGGTGATCAGTTGGCCGGTGCAGAAGACAGGACTGCTGGTCACAGGGCTTTCACTTCCTGCACCTCCACCCTGCCCTTCCTACACTTTCTCCCTGATGCTCCCTTTGTTTATCGGGTTTCTCTACTGTGTCCCACCAGTTGCTTGCCCTGCACAGGCTTTGGTAAAACAGCCAGCATTCAGTGGGGCCTCCACAGTGAAGCACAGGCCTAGGAGCATGCAGGACACATAACAACCCTCTTAAATCTGTCTGGGCTCATCTGTGTCATTCCTGACCTACCATGCTTCTTTCCTCACTGCCACATTTACTTCAGCATTGTAGCTCATCTGTGTCATTCCTGACCTACCATGCTTCTTTCCTCACTGCCACATTTACTTCAGCATTGTAGCTGAAACCAGTTTGCAGTTTTAGACTTGGCTAGCTGGTCAGTCTTCTGCAGCCTAAACCCCTCTGATTCAGGCAAAAGTTAACTGTTGGGAAAACACTCTGGGGACACTGACTTTATACAGTGCTCAAATGCCAAAGTTTGACAGAAAAATCAAGGCCAGTGAGTGCTTTTAAATCCACCCATGATGAGGGCCACATTTTCACTTGTAGAAGGTTGCCTAAAGCAACATGCACAGTGTGAAAAGTCATAGTAGGAACTTGGTTCACTCCTCTACTCTCCCTGCTGCTCTGTACAACCCCTAATATAATTTAGAAAAGCTGCATCTCGTGGGAGTTGGTGTCTGGAGGAGACGGAAGCGCTCTGCTCAGCACAGCCATGGTGGTTGTGCAATACCGAATAACAGTGTTACAGCACCTCCTTCGCTTGGGGTCACAGGAGCTGCTTTGCTTTGGAGATTACAGGCTTAGGTCTTAAACTCCAAGGGTAATAAACCCAATAAAAAAGAACCCAGCAACAACAACAGAGCCCCTCCCCCAGAGGCAGTTTGTTATCTGAGGTCGGAATAATCACTGTCATCCTGTTCCTGTTGGAATCGATGATCAAATTCCTCCCTGGGGATAAATTTGGGTACTTTAATATCAGGCATTAAAAGGAAAGTAAAATGAGACAAAATATCTGCCAAAAGTCTTGCGAGTTCTCTTTTTAAAATCAAATTTCTTCCCCTCTTGATAAGATGCAGCAGGGTAATACTTCACAATGTTGGTGATTCTTCATTTACATAGACAGAACATGCTAGATCTGAGAGACAGAAAGTCCTTAAAATGTGTAATTAAGAAGATCATTGCAATCTGCCCAGGGTAAGACTATATTGTAATCAGCCTGATTTTTGTGATGGGCCTGGGTATGAGACCAGCTTAATATTTAAACCTCCTCCAGTAACAGCAATGGCTACATAGCCAGGCTAATTGCCTGAAGCTTCATAACCCTTTTACAAAACATGGTTGTAGAGAGCTGGAAAAAGCTCTTTCATTACAGTCAGAAGATAAGAAAAATGGCTGAATGAATTAAAGCAAGGGAACGAGCTTGTTCTTTTCTTTGTGGAATATGCAGTACATCTTTTCACAATTCCATCTAACTTCCAGTGAGATTCATAACTGCTTTTTTGCCTTCCAAATCAGGCCCGTTCGGTATTCAGTGAGAAGATTAGACTGAATGTCCAGGGGCTTGGTAAACTAACACAGCTGACAACTCATGAGTTGCTTGCTTTTAAATGCTGCTCGTATCTTTAAAAAATGCAACCACAATCTGGTCTCAGACCAGTGCCTTGCCCACATATGTAACAGTGGGGACTGGAAACAGGGCAAGCTGGGTGGTCATGATGTACATAATTCCAGACTGGAAACTTCAGTGAATCTTGCAAACCTCCATAGGGGAAAAAGAAACGCAGGTATAGAAGATTTTTTGCACAGATGATGTTTCAGAAGATACAAGCTTAGGAAGGTTTCTGACTGGTCTTGATTCTTATAACGGTATTGTGTCCTATGGAAACAAAATGCCTTAATGCGGTGAAAGTCACATAATCGGGAAGGAATAATCTATGCTATAGCTACAAAATAAATCTTGGGATGATGAAAAATGACTGAAAAGGCCTTCGGAGCCATGGCCATTACCAGCAAATTTAACATGAGCTCCCGGTGGGTGCTGGAAAAAGAATGTTATCTACAAACATGGAAATGAAGGACTAACCAGGGGCATGCAGAAGACCACCAATGGACCATCACACAGAATTTCTGTGCCTGTCTTCCAATAATTATGAAAAATGGAAGGTGGTACAGAAGCCCACAACATAAATGGTCAGGGGCTGGTAAAGCACTTCATATTGCCTGCATACTCGTACTTCAGTGAAGAGAAGTCTTGAAGTTGACCCGAAAACATTCAAAGTACGTCAACATGGAATGGTGTAGGCTGACATGAGTGAGCTCTTTCTACACTCCAAGCTTGCTGGGCACAGGCTAACTCCAAACTGGGAATCATGTACCGGCCTGAGATTGGGACTGCATGGAGCTCAAACTAACAAACTTGGCTAGGAAGCAGAGCAATAAGGTGTGGGTCCTGGATAAAATTACCTACCTCTTTTGGAAGGCTTAGTATATCTCAGATCACAGACAGCTTTTTGTAAATCTGCTTCTTGGGAACTGTGGAGACATGCCTTGAGAAATAGCCAAGAATCAGGAATGGAAGGGAGGAGCTGAATTTGGAACTATTAATCAGGAATGGTACATGGCCTAACTTACATCCTTCTTTCCTGACTGAAAAAACAAGATCTTGATATGCATAAAAACTTCCAGACTGCCCATGCCCTTAGTTTCCTTAGTGAAGAGGGCTGGCAGTGCCAACAACTTCTGGACAGAAACCATGCTTGGTAATGAAGGAAATCTGGGAGAAAACAAAATCTTTTTTGGCTCTGCAGGGTCTTCAATGCTTTGTTCTTGTTTGACCTCTTCTAGATCAAACTGTCATGGAAAGTAGAAGAGTCATCATCTCTTGACACTTGATGGATCATGTGCTGCTGGTTTTCCAGAAGAGATGCTTCACCAAAATGCACAGGATTGGAGTCAGTACAGAGCAGGTGACTCTTGTGGACCTCACAGCTCACAGAAGGAAGTACCTTAGGCCCCACTGATGTTTTTCCTCTTGACTGTTTGGCTCATCAGGACAGGGTATTCAAGTGACAGACAAGAGAACTTGCAGCTGTTTGGCTTATGTCTATGTTGTGTGCATGTCCCACCTTTATGTTGCAAGATAGAGTAGCTGGTGGGAGGGGGATACAGAAGAGGGGAAGGATATCATAACATTCTCACTGAGAAAATTTTTAGTTGCTGTAGTGACTAAAAATTCCTGAAATTTGTAGTCCACAGCAGTGAGCTGTTGCATGTTTTTTGCTGGGATCTCTCTGGAGGTCATACAAAGGGTTTGGGTAAATCCCTGCTGTCAGCTCTTTGCTTCTGAAACTCTCATTTCCTCCTTCTCTCACATACATTTATGTTCCTTTAATCATAGAACTTCCTACTTCTTTTTTAAGCAAAAGCTGACAATGGAAGTTTTTATCTTTTGTTGAGGCATGAAGTTTTTTAAAAGGGGAAACAAGAATTTACTGTACTTGCAACACAAACTCTGCAAATAATAGTTAGCACAGATCCACTCAAATGTCCAAATATATATTCCTTAATTTGTCCACAATTTTAAGCACCTGTTGCCTTAATTTGTACCTGTTTAGTCATGTCTTTTAAACATCAGGCCCCAGTTAAAATGGCATTGCTTTCTGGAATTGAGATGCTGGAACAAATTATGAGAGAATATGAAATCCTGGCTTTCTTTTTTTTTTTCTTGTAAACAAATGCTAATAATTTTGGATGCATTAAGATGTTCAGAGGATAGAAGATGCTGTTTATGTCTGCTTGATTTAGGCTAAAACTGACTTATTTTTCCTACCCTATATGGAACTCGGCAGCTACCAGAGTACGGGTAATGGCTTGCTATGGCACCTTTCATGCCAGTCACCTATCTAAACCTGCAGTAACTCTGAAGTCAGCAGTTATATTTGACTCCATCACTCTCTCCCATTGAATCCTGCAGGAGCCGACTGAGCCACTTGGAGTTTCTGCAGCTACGGTTTCTGTTCAGGCACAGTAAAACACCTACGTATGTTCTGTCTCACCATCCTTTTTCTTGTTTTTCTGCAAAGTCAGTGCATTAAAGCAATCTTTCTGCTCCGTTGATGTAGTTTAGCAGTTTAATGCCAAACTGTGAAGTTAAGGTCAGAAAGATGACAGTCAAAAAATAAACCCCAAATTTGTCAGCAGTAACTTTCTCATTAAACGTAAGGTAAGGTGGCAAGTATCACCAAAAAACAGGTCTAGCAGGGGCTGTGTAATAATAGACCAGCATCATGGACTGCCTTTGTGTAAGCTCCAGCAAAGTTACATATTCGAAGTGTCTGTGGATGAACTTGCTACTTAAATTGTTATTTGATTGATGTTTCTATTTGATTGATGTTATTTGATTGTTCTCAGCGTGATGAAGATGTCAGTGCATCCCAGAGATATGCCAGAAGCTCTTGGATGATATGGAAGATATTTTTGAATTAACAAGTCTTCCTTTCTTTTCCAGTCTAGCAGGAAGCAAACTTTTCTGACCAGGTGACTATGTTATGTAATCAGGTCTTGACTTTCTCCACTGTTTGAAAAGAACAGCACGTTTTCTTCATCAGAGAAACCCTGCTGACACTGAAGGCTGCCCTTCTGAGCTCCACTAGGAACTGCAAAAACCTGAAGGTTTTCTGAGGCTTATCCCAATTATTTCACTATGCTCAGATTTGTATGGCCTCTCAGTTCTATGGATATTTGCACTCACACCTCCTTATAGTATGTCAGACATCCTGCTGCAGGTCTTGAAAATGTCATGGCTGTATCCTGTCTGGCCCTACTTGCCTCCTTAAGAGTCCATCTCTTTCCATTTTTAATAAGCATCTTGGATTTTCCTTCTCTCAAAATGAGCATAATGTATATTAACAACTTGCTGGGCAGGTTTACTGTATAGAATGTGCTTCAAAGGCTGTAGAATTATTCCGTACTTACATATTAATGACACTGCTATTTTGCCATTTGCTAGGTTCACTGCTCCTCTGTATCTGCCTGTTACCCCAGTCTCTAACCACTGAAACCACCACTTAAGATTCCTTACCAAAAAAACCCAGAGACAATTGGTGTATCAGGCCATTAAACACTAAACAACAACTGCATTTCAGGTTTTGTTTGTTTTGCAATCAGATTTTTTGTGATATGCCCTAAGAGAAAACTGCAAATAATGAGCTGTGAAGACATATATGTACCATTATTCCCACCAAGAATTCATGGCTTCATGAGCTCAAAGTCCCAACCAGCAGCTGACTCTTGAAGCTACTTAGCTCATCTTAACTAGTACATGAAAGAAATGCTCTTTAAATCATCAATTGCCTCGGCAATTTCAAACCTTCAACATTACAACAAATGTCATATCTACAGAGCCAACAATATACTATGCATGAGATGCTGAAAACATGGGAAAAGGAGACTGTATATAGGAGTATTACTAGTATTCACTCATCCTGTAACAGCTTATGAAAAAAAAAACTCTGAGAAAACTGAACTTGAAACTTCTTAATGCTGGTTAAACAGTCAACCCCTGCCCCTCCTTCTCCCTCCCCCGCTTCCAAAAGAAATAGGACAATAGGACGAACCAAACTGTAGGAAGACTTTTCTTCCTGAGGACCATCTTGATTAGAATGACTTGCAAATAACTACTGAGAAATGGAAACTCGCTGCCTCACTAATAACAGAGGAGCAGACCCATACAAAAGATAATTATCATATTCTGCTTTTAGCTAGGAAATGAAAAATGTATTTCTATCTCCTTTGCAGACAAGCAAAGTGTGAAATGTTAACAAAAGGAAAGGCATTACAGAAGAGTGCTAGAGAGTGACAGAAAGAAATACGCATCTGGCTGAACCTAGGATCAATGGCTGTTGTCAGAACATTTTTGTCAGTTGTTCCTAACCAAAAAAGAAATGTCATGAAATTTTCCTAAAATCTCTTTGGTTCTGAAATGATGCATGAGAAAAGTCGGGGATGGGGAGCTACTACAAGCTTCTCCAGAACCCCTGTTTCAATCATTTCTCTTCTCTCTGCAAGAGGAGTTTCATCATCTTTCAGTATATATAGCCCCAATGCTTTTCTAGCACCATGCAAATAAATATATGATACAATTAGACAGAAGGAAAACTGCATTTATACAAAAGAATAACTAGAGTCTTGTACATTATAGAGTCCTTATTGATTTGCTTTGGGTTATGCTTAAAAGGCCTACTTTGAGGCACAGGATTCTTGCAGCCTCAGGTTTGTCTAGATGAAAGGAACATTTTCTGGCAGCTGCATGAGCAAATGAGTACCTAGTGATCCACTCTAATTTAGGTTATGTAAAACTTAGTGGGTGTAAGCCACACATGTACCTTCCGAAGGCAATGCCTGGATTGCGCTCCCGATGATTGGCCTGGCTGCCAGCGCTCTTCTCCCGCCCACGCACCTGGTCTACTAAAGCTCTGTTGAAGAAAAATTACTTCACATCACAGGGCGTGACACCATATAAATGCTGTGCAATGATCTAAGGTGCCTCAAGCAACCATGGCATTCATCCACCTGTAGTCAAAATGTATTCTTTTCATTTCAGGCACTTTTTCTGGTGTCATCAACACCAAAATTCTGTCTGCAAATATGGTGCACTGTTTGATGTGGAAAAGAATGTGAACATACAATTTTCAGACAGATGGAAGACTAGTAAGGGCCGTGTTACACGGAGCAGCCATTGTGCTGGAGGTGCCTAAGCAGGCTCTAAGAGAACAGGCTGGCTTGTTCAGGGAAGAGCAGTGGCATGCACAGACACCTAAACAAGCCCTGACCAGCTCCACCCCGGAACCAGCAGCAGTGCAGACACGAAACCTGATCCATGTGTTGGGGAGCAGCAAGGGCAGGGCTGCTCTGAAGGGGACAGTGAGCCAGGAGCTGAGGGTGACAGGCAGGCAAAGGGGACAACTTACTGACAAGAGGCATGTCCCACAGTACCCAAAAAAACACAAGCAAGGCAGGGCAACAGTTCAGGTCACCAGACAAGGCTTAGCTCAAACAGGAAAGCCAAGCCCATAGGTCAGGATCAACAAGGGTACATAGCCAGATGCAGGTGTGGCTGTAACACAGCTGAGGCGAGGACTAAGCACAAGAGACTTGGTTTAAAAGCATCTCCTAAAAAAAGCATCTCCTAAAAGATGGTGGCAGGGTGGGAAGCACCTGGCTTCTTCCAGCTTTCTGTTGAATGGTTGCAGGGCCAGGAGGTGTTGAGGCCCAAAGCTGCTGGAGGCCTGAAGTGCCTCTAACCTAGATGTCTGCATTATCTAATTAAGCAGCCAAATCTCCAGGAGAGAGGGGAATGTATTGATGGCACTGACAGTATCCCACCTAACTTGGCTAAGAAGTGGTATGCTCTGCCCTTTTGACATACCAGACTGTTTTATTACAGTGGAATTCCAGCACCTATTGTAGTGGACTTGAAGTAAAAAAAACTAGATTCAGCTCCTTGCCCCACTCAATGGTGGAGTAAGATCCCAAAGGAGAAAAAGCACCAGCTATGTTGTCTTCTTTGCCATGCGTAGACTACTGTCCTTCATTCAGAGTCCTACTAGCTGCAGTTTTGTGACTTAGTCCTAAATAATGCAATTCTTACCAGATTATTATGTTTAAAAAAAATCCCAAGAATATTGACTGACTGCTACACTACAGTCCTTGCTGCTCAGGATTGCTGGCAGTGCCTCCAATCCAGCATGTGTCAAGCAAGAGCTGGCGGGTGCTGGGTACCTGCAGAGAAGGTACCTGGTAAGGACAAAACATGTTTTAGTGGGACTGAGAGCGTTACTGTTGGGAGGGAGGAATAGCTGCCAGTAAAGGACAAGGTTCCAGTGGCTGCGTTTCCCATTTTACATTGTTTCTGCAGAGCATTGCCTGACATACCAAGTACCTGTTACAGACCTTCTGGAACAATCTTTCAGAAAACCTGTGAGACAGTTTGGCATGACTTAGAAGATCTGGATTGCACTGGATGCCAGCAACCAGTGAGAAACTGAAATATCTGGTGCAAGTCATTGCACTTTTTTGTGACTCAATTCTCACTCTGAAAAAGGGAATTTTTGCCTTTATGAAAGTGCTTTGATCTTCCCACGATAGGCACTGTATAATTTCTCAGATTCTGTATTAAATAACGATCTCTGGAAATAGACAACAGGGCAAGATATAGAAGTACATCAAACAGCCAGAAGCACGGGGAGTCCCAGGTACCTACCACAAACTATCACTCGCACTAGTTGGAGGAATACCAGACCTAAACTGGGTGACCACAACACACCACAGCTGGTCCTCCACCCATGCAGTGCTGTTCAATGCAAAGCTTTCAGAGATCCTGCCTTTTTCTTGTTGCACATGCCAACGTTAGTTGCTTCCACATTTCAGGCTAACCTCTCTCTGGACTAGTGCATCCATGTAATTCAGTAGCACGCTTACACTGCACCCCTTGCTGCCTTTGTCATGCGCCCTTGGAAGCCTAAGTTGCACATACCAATGAACTCCTTCCTTCCTTCTTCACTGCTTTTTCTTTTCTTCAAAGATTTAGCATCTCTGCTGGGGATTTTTATCTGTAGAAGTGATATGGAGAAAATGTTGATTATTTCAACTTTGATTTTACAGAAGTGGTTCATGTGCTATTTCTACTGAGGGATTCAATGTATGGATTTGCAGGTGGCTTTTAAAAAATATTTTCTGAATCAGAAATTACTCTTCATATGGAAGACCGTATGTGGTGACAATTTCTGGTACTCAGAAAACAGGAGATCTAATTTTACACATTCTAAAGGATGCTCAGCTACAGCACAGTTGGAGTATCAAGTATCTGGGACTAGCTCTGGGCTCTATTACTTCTTTCTCATACTTCTGGAGGGAAAAGCCCTGAGCTTTTACGAAGTTGGGAAGTTGGTAAGTGGTGTTACTTCCCCCCAGCTTCTAGTACAAAGTGTTTAACTGAGAATTTATTTAAGTCCATTACTAAGGGCACTTAGATGAGAACTAGAGTAACTGTTGTCAGAAAGCATGACTGATAAATAGGTAACAAGCAACTTTACACTTTTCTAACTATATAGAAGCAACTGTTTTATTGTACCAGGGAGTTGAATGGAAATTAACAATCACTGTAGATGGTACTGTACTTTCAGGGGAAGTGTCATCTCACACGGTTCTGAAATGGCACCCCACCAACTGTGGTTTTGTTTTTCAATGTCAAAAAATGTAACAACATAGATGTAGGCATAGATTATTATTATTATTTTTATTGCTCTTGTTTAGAAGTCAGTGTATGAACTATGGCATTATGCTGTAAAAATGCAACATTACTGAGTGCTCTAACAGTATGAGGTCCATTATGATAAGATTTTAAACATGAAGCGTAAGCTTCACTACGGATTTCCAAATTAAAAAAACAAGCTTAAGAGGTAAATGGATTAATAATAATCAATGTACGTGGAATTTCAAAACTAAGTGAATACAAAGTGGACTTGCAAGAACCAAACATATAAAAATCACATCTTGAGTGAGTCTCCACTATAACAAAATATCAGTGCCTATTAATTCTGTGCCTGGGGACTGAACAAAACTATGGCAATATTCCTAATTCTGAAGCAAACCCAAACAACAGCATATCCATGGGTATTATTGCACAGTGTTGCTTTAACTGGCTTGCAAACTACTTTTGCATTCAGGAAAGTGAGACTTACTTTTTTATTTATGTAATCTTATTTGAAAGGTGCATTGTAAAAATAATGGTATCCTAATTAAAACTTCTATATCCTTTATGAAACAGTTTAAGCATATCTGGCACACCATGAAGCTCTTGAAATGACTCCACTTCTTCAGAAAAAGTCTTAACATTTCTCAGAGGATGGGTGGGCACAGAATAGCAAATAAAGGGAAAAAATGATAGTGGACATTAGTTTCTCAGCAAAAAGATGTCTTACATCACACAGCAGATCAGAAATAAATAAGATGAAATTTGAGGAGTCTGAATATAAATCCTTGAATGATGCTGCAAGAGTCATAGGCTTCACCAAATTAATGTCAGTATATTTTGTTAAGAATAATGCAGTTACTATATACAGTATGTTTATCAGATAATGCCAACTAACAATACACTAAATTAATGGTCGTTAAACAAGAAATATACTAAACCAACATACTTTAAAAAAAGGAAGGCAACCGCCCAGTTATGCATAGTTACATATGATAACATCCAGCTCCCTGGAGTCCAATGGATTGACACCTTCAAGCATCAGGAAGCAGTTTTCTGAAGCATAAACAACGTAATTAACAGAACCTAGCCAAGCTGTAGGGGAATTACACTGTCAAAAATCTCAAGTTCAATCACAAATCGCCCTGTAAATGTTACCACTGCATAGCTGCAGTGGGGCAGTCATCCATTCAAAGGTTTTATACGGATGTATTTCTTCAAAAGACCTTTAAAAGGATGTGCTATTTAACATGGTGGTGATCCAGACACAAACAGAAAATGTGGCAAACCCAAAGCACTTAGGTTTAGAAGCACTTATTGAGGAATCCATACCATATTTACAGTGTATTGTGTATGACTGTATTGTGTAAGTTTGTCCTGTTTACTATTTCTTATGTGGCATCTTACTCCTCATAGTATTTCTGCACACTAAGAAGGGAAGATTCTTTTCCCCAAGGAACCAGCTTCTTGGCTATGGAAAGCCACCATGCCTGTATCTTGCTTTGCTACAATAAGGCATGTACAATGAACATGACAATGTCAAATCCCCGTGGATCCTGACAAAATGACTCAGTTCTTCCCTTTGTTTCTTGCTCAGCTTCTCTGCTCTGTTACAACTGTGCATGTCAGTCACCATCCGTGTGTTCTTGTCTAGAAAGCAGAGGCTTCCCATCTGTATCACCCATCTTTTTTCGCATCTCTTCCACAGCTTTCAGCAGAGTTGCTCGCTCCTGCTCAAGAGTGAGAATGGACTGCTTCAGTTTGCCTTCATTGGTCAATAAAAGCTCTACTGTAGCTTCAAGGTTTTGGATTTTTCCATTAGCCACCTATCAAAGTAAAAAAGGAGGGGAGAAAGGATGGGAAGGGAAAAGAATGTAAATTAATTAATCACTAAAACTATCTTCAAACTATTTTTTGAGATACATAATTACATATAAAATACTTCAGAAATTATGGAAAATTTATCTCAGAATATAATGCAAAGTAATGAAATTACAAAGCTACCTTATCTGCAAATTTTATACCAAAGAACTGCAGGTTAAGATAAGCTTCTGTATGGGTCAGTTGGGAGATATTTTTGGCTCTAACCATCCCTCTCTCAGAATTTCTTCTGCATGTAAACTTTGAGTGCTAAGCCAGATAAAACTTTTAAGTGGCTACATTTTAAATTCACTAGACTAAACACCAGTCCCTCCTGTGATGTGGTATAGGACAGTCTCTTCTGAAAAGGTGCATAAATTAGAAAATTAGAATGTTAATCATATATGAAATATAAATTGTACCTGCAATTCTTCCAGGAGATCAAAGTTTTGTTTGCGCAAGCTACTGTTTGCCTTTTCTAATTTATCCAGTCTCTGATTGTCATTTAAAGATGAATCTATAAGCTCATCCTGAAGCACATGATACTCAACTTCATAAGCTTGCAACTGTTTGGCAATATCCATTTCAAACACCTGTTGTATATAAAAATATTATTAGATGCTGTGCAGATCAAAAACACTGCTCTTTCAATGCTCTAAAATCTATTGATCTAGATCTAGACTTAGATATTTAACCAATGTATACAAGAAAAGGATTTTGTGGCAATCACATTTCCTACTGTGGAAATGGCAAGATTGAGGCAGTAGAGTGCAATACGTTGGCACTGGATCTACTTAAAAATTTTGCTACTGATTTGCGGCCTGACTTCAGCAAAACTACCTACACTAAAGGTTTCAAGGGTATGGACTTTGTAGGGTATTCCCCTTTTCAAATTTAATACATCTCAGTTTGGCATAAACCCTTTTAGACATACCCAGAACTAGCTGTCACTTCAGAAAAAGTGTGGTCCAAACCCACCTGCAATATGTACAAGTGTAAGGCTAAGTAAAAGTAAAGCTTTAAATGAAAAACAGTAGACTTTGCTATCTTTATTTATGATTCTATAGTATTTTTACAGAGAAAGAAAATGAAATTATCTACCCTTATACTAACACACATAAAAAACCCATTATGTAACATCAAAATAGATTTCTATTATTGTTAATTACAAATCACTGAAATGAACACTCAGTCTTATACATGAACATTAAGAAAACCTTTTATTTTAATAAAAGCAGAGAAATAAATTGATGTGCAGAGTGACCAAAGGAAAAAACCTACTATTTTCTTTTCCTTTTTCTTGGTTTTGGCAAGCATCTGCCTTCAAATAATTCATAAATATGACTCCAATCTCCTCTAAAAGCAGTGAAGAAGGCAGTAAGTTAAATGGACAAGTGTGCCAATCACAGAACATAGAAGAAATAAAAGTTGATTTTAAAATGTATTTGAAAAATAGCCCAACAAGAAAGTTCCAGGGTTATTCTTTATTTTTAAACCTCTTGTATTTTATTCATTTTGAAAATGAGTCAAATGTCAAATCCCATCTTAAATACCTGTTAAAAGTAACAGGAACTATTGCCTATTTTATCTGCTCTGTCTTCATAGGGTATTCCCCTTTTCAAATAAAACATCAGTTTATGAAATGTTTCTGCCACATGTCACATGTGCAATAAAAAGTTATCTCATAGTTAAATAGCAGCAGAAACATATATACTGAGCATCTAAGCACAGAAGGCCAAAATACAATTATTAATTTGAGTTTGATTACACACAGGGAATTTTCATTTTCTGTGAATCTGAGCATCTCTGGAGAAGACATGCTGTTGGAATTTCAGGAAAACAAGCAGTGCAATTCAGCAGGGCAGAATGTTAGTTCCTCTCATGACATCTAACACTTCTAGGCTCTGTACTCCTGAGGAGGGAGGGAAATCCCTGCTGTCATAATCCGACTATCAAACCTGAAAGGAGGGAAACATGAGGCAAATAGAAAGTTTGACTAGAAACCTAGCCAACTGAAGGCACATTAAGGCAACCAAAGGCCATGCTGCAGAAGGATGAGGAGCAGGGGGATTAACCCAGGAGCTCTGTATGGACTGTGGGCTGGTCAAACAGCTGCTCTCTTCAAAGTCAGCTCTGATCAAAGTGGGGGAACTGCTCTTTCTTCAACTCACTTCTACCTACCCACTTTAAATTTAGAGCAGTCAGAGCTGCCTAAACAGAGCACCCTTCCCTCCATCCACTCAAAGCACTTGGTTTTCTGCAGGTCAGCTAAGCACTGCAAGTCTTTCAGCCTGGCAGGTAACATACAACCCACTTCACCCCTTGGAAATTCCTTGCTTTCCTTCCCCTTGAACAGACTTTCTAGTTCTCATCCCCTTCCTTTGACAGTAAGCACTAGGAGCAATTTTTCTGGCCCTAATGTGAGCATGTGCCCCTGGACGCTTCGCTGCCAGGGCTTGGAGGGAGCCCCTTGCCAGCCCTCTGCAGAGCATGGGCTGCTGCTGCTTTCCTCATCAAGCCATGGGCTTGGATCTCCAGCAGCCCTTGGAGGGCTGTCAGCATCTGCAGTTCTGCACAGTACAGCCCCTACGTTCTGGACCACAAAAGGCCTTCAGAAAAACTGGCTAAAGCCCATCTTCTATTTGTCTGCTGCAGTTTAGATGTCAAGTGTAACAACATTAAGGCAAGCCTTCCTTGAAATAATTTGTGATTTTCTCAAATTCCGTAGGTATCATCTGGACTATTCTACTAACTTGGCAATATTGCATCATTTTCCTTGTCTGCTGTTTAAAAAAATTGTATCAAGGATTCCAAGCTTTGCTGTCTAGAGTCACCACTCACTGCAAGTCTGCACTGCCCCATGTACTCCAGAATTACTGGAGTAGACAGTACTCCTGACAGAATTACAAAGGTACTATTGTTACATACTGGGCCAGCACCATAAAAGCCAGTACAGATAGAGTCAATGCAGGGAGGCTTCTAATTTCATTAAGTAAGGTCAACATTTGTGAGGCTCGTGTAAGTCAATTTTTGCTTCTGAAATGAGACTTGGAGGGAAAGATTCTTTGGTGAAAAAAAAATTAAAGTAATTTTCACTAAAGGCTTCATAAAGTGACAATAACCAATGGTTACAATACCATGCGAAGCTACTAAGTCATCTTAGCTTACAAGTCATCTGCTTCCAAAGTTTTCAACATCTTCCAAACTACAAGAGAGTTCTCAGCTTGAAGTAGCTGTTCCGGTTTTTCTGTTGAGAACTTGTTAACAAGAGCATTCCTTTGCATACCTCTTATGTGTTCAGTTTATTTCATACCTGACTGATGGTCTTTTCCATCTGTACCAAACCCAAGTTGGGAAGAGTGCTTTTAATAAAATCAACAATAGTTTCTAGATTCTCATGCTGCAGAATCAAGGGCTTGTGGCTTCCCAAAAGGCTTAAAGCCACTTTAAATATAGCTTCTGATCCTTGAAGAAAGAGCATATCTGTGAAAACAAGGAAAAAACAGATTGTATCAGGCAAACACATCTTTTGACAAGAATATTAAAACAATAAATTGTCCAAGGACAACAACTTCTCATAGGAGTGACCCAGAGGTTGGATACATCGTGCTGGACATGTGCTTTTGGATGTGGCTTTAGAATTTTTATAGGATCAAGATTATTATTGTGAATGGTATACTTGACTAACACAATCACTTACTAATTTGTTTAGTGAGTTTTCACCAGAATAAAGCAATCCAAGTTTAAGCTAAGTCTGCAATGAACGAGGTAGTCAAGTTTATCAGTGTTGCCACTTCTTGTGCTTTGATGTTCATAGGAATATAAATTTGAATAGAAATCTAACCCAAATGCCCTTTAAAAATCATAATACACCAAGGAAAAAACCTACACCTGAAGATACAACTGAAGATCAGAAATTCTGTTCTTCTTTCATCTGGTGGAGAAAGCCACAAAACCACAACACAATACTGAGCACATGAGGCTAAATGCACACTTTCCAGTAGCCTCAAGTTTCAGGCACATGTGTTTATTTTTAGCATGTGTCTCAACCACTTCTGTTAATATGCAAATAACTACATTAATAAGTACCCTGAAATCCTAGTCATACAGCTTAAGCGTAAATATTGCAGGTGGCCCTGCAATGGCAGCACCTGGCATGCCAAGCACACTGAGACCACAGTGTATAGTAACCTTTCAGTGTAATGTCCTTTCCTTTCTTTCCCTTTACAAAGTGCCTATGTATTTATAGAGTTAAAAAATATAAGTCTGTAATAAAGGCATCAGACAAGAAACCCAATCTGTATAAACAGCATTTCCCTGCATTTGACTTCCCTGCTGCTCTAACTCAGAATCTGCTCCTGGTTTCATTGAGGGGCTTGCCTTGCTACAGACAGAAACATCTAGCAAACGAAACAATTCTGATGGAGGTGAAAAAGGAACAGAAGATACTGTGGGGTTTTATCATATTTCCTAAATATAAATTTACATTGAAAGGGCTTCTCTTGTTCTTTCCCTGCTTTGTACTGTGAATGCAGCCACAAAAAAATCAATCACATACCAAGTAGCACAGTGACACACACACACAAAAAAGTATGTCTTGATACTAAAAAAAAAAAAAAGAAAAACAAACAAACAAAAAAAGAGGAGTAAAGAAAAGAGATAGAAAAAACTCACTATGCTGTAAGGGAAACAACTACTAGTAAAACTACAGGTATCTCTGATATAGTGAAGAACCTATGAAAACAGTTGCTAACAGCCTTTCTTAGTAAAACCACACTCTATTTCCAAATTTGTATTGTAATGCAATTCCCCTCTTGCACTCTTTAGCTTGCAGTGTTGAAGCCATAACTCATTTCACCCTCTCTCTCCAAGAAGGAAAAGCACAAGTAAAAACTAACCATAAATCTCGCATTTTGTCACCGTTTGTCCCAAAAGGGGTGCAACATTTTTCAGCTCCGTGTTGAGCTGAACGTGAACTCCAATGGCAGAAATGATTAAAAAGTGGTAACAGAGTAGGCATCTGCCTCAATTCTCTATTGAAACTCAAAACTATGGGAAAATGATTCATAGGGAAAGCTCTATATTAGGACAGGAAATACTGCAGGTCAGCTAGGAAACACACAGTGAAAAAAGCAGAGCTAAAAAGAATGTGTTTTTATGATTCAGCACCTGCCCCATAATGACATGCAGATTAACTCAAGGTGACCTAAAAGTTGTTAAAGAATGTCTGTATGACTGAGCTGGTAATACATAGCTGAAATCCCTCTTTCATTTAAAACAGCAAGTACTTAACAAAGACTGGTTTGTTATCCACTCCTCATGCTTCATATTAAGTGGGATCCCAGCCAACAACAATACAGTGAAGGTACCCAAATTAATATCAGCATGACTGGTAGCCTATAGGATTAAAAAAATTTAAGTTTTATCAACAATCTTGAAACAAAAGAAAAACTATTCTATCAATTCTTCTCTCTTAATAAGTACACAGGGGTACTAAAGAACGCATCTTTCTTAACAGTGTACTTTCATCAGTTCCTGCTCAGGAGAAGTGTTGAAAGTTCGGACAGGTAAATAAAAACTTAAAAGGAGTTTTACTATTTGGTTGCTAAAACAGTCTAACCCACTTCTTTTACATATAGCCCATTAGATGCCTGCAAAAAGGACACTTTATGGACATCCAAAGGAATGATCTGTAACAATTGTATAATTAAATAGGAGTGGGCTAGTTACAAATACCAAGGGTTCAGAGATAACATGTTAGAAAATGGCAGTATAATCTCAGACTGTTAGTAACCTATAAATCAGTTACGTCAGCATCAACATTCTTTCCTCCCAAGGGTTCTAATAGGTGAGCAATGAAAATGATTGGATCCTAACTTGCCATGCTGCTAATGACAGCCGCTGGCAGAGTGACAGCTCAAATCTTTTTTGTTTAAAGTTGTGTTTCAGAGTCTTTCGTATGGGCGAGGATGAGATTTTACTTTCTAATGTAAAAGAATGTCCAGTGTTCTCATCCTACATAGCTCCAGTAAATACTGTTTTAAGGAAATTACTAAATAGTTTGAAACATTAAAAACTCCAAGTGTTGGTCATGTTGAACTTTCTCTCTAAAAAACTTCAGAGGTTTTTAATAGCCAACAGCTTCTGTCACACATGCTTTTCTCTTCTTGACATAAAATCAGACCTGTGAAGATCACATGTCTGTGCCTTCTATTCTAATGTGAAGTCTTTGTTCTCTAAAGACCTACAATCCTCCAATGACAGATAAAGTACTAATCTGTCTATTAAGGCAGAAATCCAAACATACTGGATACACAAGGCACTTTTATAACCTCACTGCAGTCAATTGTCCCATTCAAAGATGCTTCTTACCATGTACAATACTATGAAAGATGAGGAATAACAAAAAGATAAACTGATTATAAACTCACTATATGACACTTGCATACAGCATTTCATTTGATTCCTACAGATTATTACTGTCAGCTACATACGCTGATGTATATTAACCTGCTTTGAACTCTTCCAGGAGAAAAACATGCTGTTTTCCCTGGAGTTTGGGTGCTAATCATGGGACATATAGCTCTACTCTATACACCATCCTTTTTACTGTGAATTTTTCTAGGATTACTTTTAGCATGCCCTTAAACAGAAACCAGACAGGACTCTTGCTGGTTCTTCTTGAGCTCTATATTCCTATTTGTGGTAGACAGAACCATATTGTTTTTAAGTCAGGAAAGTGTCAATGTTAATGCGCTAATAAATGCTTTCTTCATTGCATCTCTTAAATGAGACTGACTAAGGAAAATGAAACTGGCTTCTCACTAGAAGAGAAGAACTGGGGAGAAAGCTCCAATCTACCCTGCTCATTATGGACAATCTAGTACCACATAATGAAGTTGAAAAACAAACAACTGAAAAGGAAACAAAGCATCCTCTCAAACACCAAACAATCTATGAAATACACATCCAGAAGATAGCATCAAGGTAAATTCCTAATTAGAATTTAATTTTAAGAAAGAGCTTCTGTAGATTCTAAAAATAGGCAACAGAAGTGATTTTAGAAAATAAACTCCAGATGATTCCAAACATTTTTGGAACTAAAATTGTCAGGATAAGAAACACTAGTTTAAACATCTTATACTTCTGCAGAGTAAATCCATGATTACACTGCAAGGGCCAACTCTGCGTGTATTTTAAAACATAACCCTCAACCTAATTTTCTGCTGACACTGCTGGAAATGATGATAATGACTGCTGGAATGATGATAATGGAGTAGATAGATATATTTCTCAGATGATGCCTTTGTTACACCTCTTTTCAGCTTGAAAATAGCTAATTATTGGTGTTGAAGTGTCATTGTCATAACACAATGCCTGCCTTCATGGCATCAAATTTTACATCCTCTCTATAAGTGGTTACAAGGTAACCAAAAGTTACAAGGTGGTAACAATAAGGATGAAAAGACATTAGGGACTGTAGTTTACTTTTCTCCTCTCTCTTCCAGTTTTACTGAAATACTGCACACTCCATAGGATGACCTCTGTTGTTTTCCTTCTGTTCACAGTAAGCAAAATATTTCTCCTGGGTGTCTGAAACGGGTGTCTCCTGTGTTGGATAGTAATGCTGTTCCTAGTAACAAGATTCCAGATATAAGACATCAGAAAGAACAGAGAGAAGAATTACCAAACACTCTGGATACAAATCCAAGGGGAAACTGTGAGGCAAACATGGTGAGAAACCAGGGAGCAGCATAGAGGCTGGGGCCAATCTCATGTTCCTCTAGGTGGTTATAGAGATCTCGATGGTAGTCATGAAGAAGTCGAGACAATTGGTACATCTGGATCTGCATGGAATAAGAACAAGACACTAAAGATCAACATGTTTTAACATTCATAATAGCAAAGTCCATGCTTCAAACTTATGAGAAACAGAGAAAGATATCTGTCAATTGATGTTTGGATAAAATTGTGTGAAAACAAGAAATACTCAGAAGCCACCTAAAAGACATGGGAGAGGCTGCCTGTGAGCCTACAACAGGCTCATTTGCAGGGTCATTTGAACCTTATCTGAGCACAACAGAAGTCTTCCTATTTATGGTTTCCGTAGTTTCCTCAGAAGTATTTTGATTTGAAAATAGTGCATTTAAGATGATGTATCCTTTTCCTAGATTATCCTTCTCTATTTTTGAGAACTCAATTTAAGTTCATGTTTTGACAATGCTAGCTGTATTTCACTGTTATTATTTAACAGCAGAATCCTTTACTTAAAAAAAATGAAATCATACCTGTAAAATTGTCATGTCAGGACGATATTGTTTTCTCAGGCCCATATCAAACATAAGAAACTTCAGCATTTTAAAAGCATCTTCTTCACTCATATGAAGTAATAAAACTCCTGCTACAAAACTAAGGCCCTGGCAATATCCTACTTCCTGGTCCAGAAGTGAATAGGCCTTCAAAATATTGTAGAGTGACAGCTGCCCAGCTCCCAGCTGTGCTGAGAAGTACGGGTGTGTTGGAAATGTGCGCCCTGTGAAAATAGCTGAAGTTAGCGACTTAAACTAAAAAGTAAACAACAAAACCCCCAAAACCTTGTCATGTCAAATTAAATAGTCTTTCAATCTTTTGAGAAGTAGATTTTGAGCCAACCCACAGGAAGACTGTAAGAAAGTTAATGATACAAAGCAATGGGCTCTTATACTCTTATACTGTGTTGTTGCAGTCATGCTAAGTTGATTTAGAAACTGTCAGGGGGTGGGGAAGACCTGTTGTTTGAAAGAGCTGAATACATGGTTCTTAAGACCAGCCCCTGACCAATTTATTAAAGTGCTTGTAGGGCCTGGTTGTCTGTAACAGTGGCAGACTTGATTCAGAGGCTTGATGAGTCACCCAGTTCTTTCTTGATTAAAAAGTGTTGGCTTTTAAACACCTATTAGGACCCAGGCACAGATTTAGAACATCTGATCTACCTGGGCTGAGGCCCCTTCCCTTTACTTTTTCTTTTTGTATTTTTCATGTAAATGTGTCACATCCCTCCTTGCCTTGGTCCCTTGCAGTCTTACGGGTCCTTCCTCCTTTCCTGCACCATGAAGCTCAGACTTTTGCATGTGCTGATCCAGCTCACCAACATGACAGAAAAATCCCCTTTTACATGGGCTTGGTTGTTCTGCCCATGAGCACTAACACAAGTGACAAGTGCTTGGAGAGTGGGAGTCAGATGTCAGAGCAAAATTTTCTCTTGATGGCAATGGGCTTTGTCTCTATTCCTCACACAAATCCCAGCCTAAGGTAAACTATACTAATTGTAGAGCTGTAAGAGCACAACTGAGCCATTTCTAGTCCTTCAGTTCTAGAACAAAATGATGGCTTCCACCCCAGACTGGCTTATCTGTAAACTTTCATACAGCACTTGATGTCCAAAAAACAAACCAATCCAACCAGGTAACTTACACAATCAGTTGGACCCACAATATTTACTCAGTGAGTAAAAACTCAATTTGCCTTTTTTTTTTCTCCCTGCGGCCCATACCATACCAAGAATTGTGTAGCTGTATATAAGCTCTGATATCTGCTATATACGTACTATGTGAGAGCACAGCTAAAGGAGGCAGCCAACAGACACAGCCCTTTGTGCAGCCATTTCTGGCCTTTGTTTCCTTGAGCTATGAGCACATGGAGAATTTGTCCAGGATCAGCAGGGGACTCCTGGAAATGTGAGGGTACTGCTGCTGGCTGGTAAGGCTGATGCTGGTAAGGCTGATGCTAACCAACCAACCCTTGTCAGTTGCCCTTGATGACAGGGTGCCTGGAGCCTTTGTTCCAGCTGATCCCTTATTAAGGAGGGTCACTAATGACCTGGGCAATGGAGCAGAGCACACCCTCAGCAAGTTTGAAGATGTAAAACTGGGAGGAGTGAGAGAGACACTTGCTACCATTCAGAGGGACTTCAACAGGCTGGCCAAATAAGCTGCCAGGAACTTTATAAAGTTCAACAAAGTTAAGTGCAAACATCCTGCACCTGGAGGGAACAAGTATTTGCACCAGTATTTGCCACTCATCTGGAAAGCAGCTTTGCAGAAAAGGACCCGAGGGTCCTGGTGGTCACCAGGTCAAACGTGGGCCAGCAATTTGCCCTTGCAGCAAAGAAGGCTGATGGTATCCTGGGCTGCATTAGGAGTGCTGCCAGCAGTTGGAGGCAGGTGATCCTTCCCCTCTGCTCGGCACTGGTGAGGCCACATCTGGAGTGCTGTGTCCAGTTCTCTGTTCCCACTATGAAAGAGATATGGCCATACTGGAGAGAGCCCAGCAAAGGACTAGGATAATGGAAGGACTGGAGCATCCCTTCTATGAAGAGAGGTTGACAGAACTGGGACTGTTCAGCATGGAGAAGAAAAGGCTCAGGGGGATGTTACCAGTGTGCCCAAATGCCCAGTGGAAGGGAATGAAGAAGAAGGAACCAGGCTCTTCCCAGGAGTGCTCACTGACAGAACAAGAGGCAGTGGGCACAAATTGAAAAGCAGTAAATACCACAATTTTTTTAATTGTAAGGGTGGATAGACACTGGCATAGGCTGCCCAAAGAGGTTGTGAAGTCTCCATCTATGGACGTATTCAAAATCTGAGCAAACATGATCCTAGGCAGCCTGGGCAGACCTTGCTTTGAGCAAGAGGGATTTGGACTAGATGATCTCAAGAGCTCCTTTCCAATCTCAATCACTCTGTGATTCTGTGAACAAAGACATTAAACACTTAACCTTTAACCTTTACAGATTTAAAAAAGAAAAAATCTTCCAAAGGCAAATTTTTCACTTTTAGGAAAAAACCTCCCCCTATCAAACTTCCTCTGTGAAATACCTCAACAGAGGTATTTTGAAATTTGAATACCTCTTTTGTTCTAGTATTAAGTGGAGCTTGTTTTCTGGTTGCCCACTTGTTAAACACCACCCCACCCTTTAGCTCCTGGAATGCTGCTGTGCTGCCAGATAACATCAGAACTCCTGTTTCAAGACAAAGCCTGGGGCAGAGTCCTTCTGCCATCTGGTAGCTGCTCTAGCCTGTCACATGGGACATGGCATTCAGTCCTGAGGAGGTCTCCCTGGCCAGGGTGTCAGAGTTGAATGTTACAGAAGTATTTCTAACTTTCAAATGAGAAGGAGCTTGCATTCCTTTGCTTGAAGGACAAGTTACTACAGCACAGTCTAAAGGCAGACCTGCACTGCCTCACTCAGGCAGCAAAGCTTATTTCATATAAGTAATGAAAAAGAGTTACAAACTCGGCAAGAATAAAAATGCAAAGAATTTCTAAAAACCACTAAATGGGGGAGGAGAAGAACTGCTAAACTCACAAACTGAGTGAAACTGAGTGTTTCTGAGTGCTCTGAGGTTGAGTTAACTAAGAATTTTAGCCTTTATTTTGGAGTAAAGATCTCTGGCCCTGCTGAAAAGAGACTCCAAATGAACTGTGGTACCTCTACAGCCCCAGAATGTGAAAGTAAGTACCTACTACTTTATTTTTTAAAATGTAATAAAACAAAACGTAATTTTCTACCATGTTCAGAAAACACCCAGTGAGGGATGGTTTCCAACACTGATAGCACTGATAGTTTATGTGACACGTAAACTGGGCCAGCAAAGCAGCTGCTATACCTTAGCTCTGCATCCACATGCACACTGCTGGCCTCATTCTCAGGAAGCACTATTTACATCTGAGGATGCCTCAATTCAACTAAGTGGGAGCAATACTATCACGGCTTTGGCTCACACTGTGTTAACAAGACCTATTTAGCCTAATTTGGGAAAGGTTTTTAAGTATTACAACCACATGTTGCGAGAACACAGGTTTTTGTTTTTTTTTTTCAAGGTATAAGTGCATGCTTTCAGAAGGATTCTTAAAGACTTAAGAGAAAAGGCTTCTGACAGCCTGAAGGAACACAAGGCAGAACATGCAAATTCCTTCTAGCTGCCTATCCAGTTATGGTGTCTATTACCGTGCAGCACAGCTCTATTTCAGTGTGAATCACTAGGAAGTCTTCAGCTTGCTAATTCATCTTACGGTTATGGCAGGGCCCAATCCCTCCCTCAGCTAATGGGCTGTCAAATAGCGCCCTGGCAAGAACAGCACCTTGCATGAAAACCACCACGAAGTCACCAATTTGCCAACACATGCAGTAATTTGTTTCTACAAGAAGAGCACATGGCTAAGATGAGAAAATATTTGTGTGCAGAACCAGGCAGATGTGCAGGAACAGCCACTGAGCCAGTAAGCCGCAGTCTGCTATGTGAGACAACCAAGCTCAGACTGACTGGGCTCCCTACTGTCCAGGAGTCCTCCGAGCACCATGCCTCTGCTGAAGGTGTTCAATCAATTAACGCAGCACAAAACTGTTCACCTCTTACTGAACCACTGCAGTGTCCCACCCTGCACTGCCAGGGCTATCAACACCAGGTATGCTGGACCAATAGGGATTTGCTAGCAAATGATCTCTGGCTGTATGTAAATGTCTCTCTCAAACACAAGAGATAGTTGTCTGGCACTGCTCAGTCCAGGGGAATTCCTAGATCTGGTTTGAAAAGTCTGAAGGGAGACAGTTTACACACATTGCCACTGCCTATTCCCAGCTGGCATAAGGCTCCTTGGACTGTTACTTTCCCAGTGCCAAATCGAAACCAGGCAAGTCTGCCAAGTAGGGGAAAGTGAAGGTGACATCCACCATCACCCTTTCCCACCTCCAGTCATGCCACTTTCTGCAGAAACACACCTGTTCCTTCAGATTCCTGTGTATTTTCTATGCACTGCTTCGGTATTTTGACTCACTTTACTAAGTGTTGCAAAAACAGAGAAAATACCCTCTTTGATAAGCTTAGGCCACCATCTAAACTTGACAAATCTTCTCACAGTTTAGTACTCACTGAAGACAGTCAGCACATTGAGTTTTTAATAAAATAATAAATGGGTGCTCCCAGACAGCCCTGGGTATAGGTAATCCTTCTTCATCAGGCAAGAAAGTGGGTAGATTCATTTGCAGTGAAAAATGCTTAAATACTGTTTGAGTAGTTATAAGGAGCAGAATTATGAGGGGATAATTCTGTACTTCTGCTTTACAGAAAAGATGTAAGAGGAAACAATGCAGTGGGTATTAATCATTCAGATCAGTCCAAGTATAACTTTTCCCATGAATTTTTATCATTCTTTCACATGACATTTGGTTACTTGGAGTGCATCATTTCCTTTGATGGAGTTTTTAATTGCAAATTCATTTAATCAAATGTCGTGATAATGGACTTCCTAAATTGCCCCACACAGCTCCTCAGAACCAAACTGCCAGTGCTATGCTCTGGAAGACACTGATTTTCTGCCTTTATTAGGGAAGAGCATAATGAATACTGAGTTCAGTGTGGGATTATCTCACACACAAGAGCCGTGATCCTCTTGGAAAAACGTCAGCTCCTGGTTTCTCTCACCAGATTAAAGGCAGTTCTTACCAACAACCTATTATTAAACAGTGAAAGGTTTTTTGTATGTTATCCTCTTTAAGTATCTTATAGAGATCATAAACCCCTTGTTTTTACTTCAGACCACTACTGTACTTACCTAGGTCAATAAGAATTGCGTGCTGTTGGGAAGTTAGTTGTTTTAGGAGTTCTTTATAAGGTGTGTCCTTTGGTTGTTGTTTATTTGGAAACTGATGTTTCAGATGGTATTGCTCTGCTAGAAACTTCCATATCTCCCCACGGTGGTGACGTGGTACTCCTGAGTAGAGAAAGCAATTAAGCCAGTAATTGGTACTCCCACTGAGGGTTCTGCTATAGTTGAGCTAACAGGATTGAGGAACTGAAGATCCCTATCTGCTACAAAGGCAGGCAGATCCCTATTGGCTACCTCCAGTGGACCACAGAAGTAGATGAAACTACAATGCTTCTACTTCCTCAAGCAATAAAAGACATCAGCACCACAACAGGAGAGATTTAAGGCAGAAGGAAACACCATGAGCAGCCTAAGGTTAATGCTTACATCCAGTGCGAGAAGCACTAGAAGAGGCATCAAGAAGTGCAATACTTGTCTCTGAAAAGTTACATGTTTATCTCCCATTTTTCCATGTAAAGTACACAATAAAGCATTGCAATAGAACTAATTCACGCTTTTCACACATGGACTCCATTGTTATGAATACATTTTAGGAAGGTAGGATGCACACATACCAAAAATATAAATAGGTACAAATGAGATGTGATATAGAGACTACAACACAAGGCAGATAATCAGCTGGCAAGTATTGTATTTCTAGTTTTGCCATCGGCTTGCTTAATGACTGGTACACATAAAAATGTTTTAAAGCTTGAATTTATTTCTCTTTGAAAAGGGAGGATGCTACTTAACTATTTCACATAAGTAATGATAGCCTTAATTTTTAAACTGTATATAAAGCTCTGAGAGTATAATTAATTCAGCACAAGACTCTCACTCACTATTAACTCATCTCCACAAGAAATCAATGCATTTTCACTTGGGAAAGTATTCTGTCTAATCCATAGTGCACTGGAACCAGATTACAGTTTGAAGTAACTTATGGCTTGAAGTTTTTAGGACTGGTTTTTTTCTTTTGGTATACATGTAATATATGGAGGACAATAACAACAGGAGAAATCAAGACTTACTTAAGCATATAACTTACAAGGAAAGATAACAAAACGTATTAGGATTTGATATTATTAGAAATCTAGACTTATCCAGTAATTTAAAATTATTTGGTTTAACTCGCTTGTATAATTGCACATAGGCTGGTGCAATATTTAAAATATTAAACTTCTGACAGTGGTTAAATCTTGACACTTTCTTTACGTGTTGGAAAGCTTTGTATAGAACTATAAAAAGCTCCTTGGAGTAGCTATCTTCACCATTGCCTCCGTACAGCACTTGGCCCAAGGCCTTTGGGTCCAACCATGGCAAACGTAACATTGTGTATTAGCCCAATTTCTTAGAACATTAAAAAACATCCTTAGGTTATATTACTTCTGCTGCAGTGCAGAAAGGGGGTGGTTGCTCAGCCCTGCAGTTGTGAGGAAGACTGTAAATGGTGTTTGCAGGGACAAAGTGCTCTTGAACTCAGAGAGAAGGCAGTTCTGCAGAGATACCCATGTCTACTGTTTGTGTACAGACACAGTACACAGGCTGGAACACGGAATTTCCAGAAAACAGTGCAGAGGGCTTCTTCAGTTATTCACACAGTCATTTACTGGCATTATGCAGGCTTTTTTTTCTTTAATTGTAACTTTTAATTTATAAAAATCAGATTGCAACAATTGTAATACGTTGAGGTAGTGTACAACTCTCCTGTAAGGGCAGATGTTATTAAAAAAATGTATGCTATAGCTCCAGTGATACAATTGCAGCTACCACTGAAAGGGACTGGTACTTGTATTTGCAAAACCACGATGGTACCGAAAGTTGTTACTTGTTTAGCCAGCAGCCTGAGGAACAGCACTGGAAAGAACCAGGTTATAAGGAGTGGTAAAGTGGCCACACTATTCCTTTTCTGATACTATTTACATGCATTTCAACAACTCAAAAAACCAAACTGTGTTTACCTTGCCCAACAGCAGAGTGTATTTTTTCCACATCAAATTTAATCTTTGACCTTCCAGGTGTACTCAACATTTTTTCCCAAATCAAAGTTACATCTTTTAGGCATGGTGTGATTTCTTCGTAGTCAAGTTTCAGACGTCTGTTCTGCAAATCGTTTTCAGATGCTAAAAAATGATATAATGAATGTAGCAGTTAATATTGTTTACTGTTTGTAAAATGGATTAGTTTAACTTACAACTTCATTGTGCAATCCACCTGAAACATTACATATTTAAACATTTGTGATTGTGGGGTTGGATTGGTTTGTTTGGTTTTTTAAAGATACTATATGCAATAATAATTATGTTTGGCCAGTTAAATTAAATTCCCTATTGCTAATCAACTCCTAAATATGAAGAAACATGAGAGATGATGATTAATGAAATAAACATAAGATTTTCATAACAAGAATTTTCATTTTCCCAGCTCTTCAGTGCAGACCTTCAGCAAATAAAAACACAAACCCAATTTAGTCATCTATTTGTTATGCATACAGCTCCATAATAGTAACAACAAAGTAAAAAAATTACTTCAAAGGTGATCATTCACAGATTTACAGATTATATTAAAAAAAGAAAGTTCAAGTCCAGAAAATTACAGAGCCCAGAACACAAAAAGGACTATAAGCACTGTATATATGTGCAACTCTCCTGAAGTCTCCAATGAATAAATCAGAATAAAGGTCAATGCATAACTCAGTCTTAAATATGACAGTTTAGATCATCGCAGCTCCTGGAGCAGAGATTCACTGTTGTACTGGTGATTTTCCCACATTACAACTTATGAGAATATTGCACTATATCTTCATGTGTTATCTATAAGGGATTAAAAAAAATTAAATAATAGCTGGGAAAGCACCAAAAAACCATAGCAGAAATGAAAACGATTCTGGAGCTGAGTGTAATTCCAAAGTTTAGAAGTGGAGTGAGAATTTCAAAGGGAATCTTGGTAAAGCTTTTAAGTTTTTTTTTTCTGTGGAGGCATTTTAGTACTATAATGTGCCTGGAAAACAGGATTTATTAATGGTAATCATGTAAACTAAATAATAAAGCATGTTTTGTGCCAGTGGATGGATTTGTGCAGGTAATAAGACTGGAAAAATAGAAGAGGAGAAAAAGAGGTGTAGTTCGAATGAGATACAAATATGTCAGTCATCTATTCCTAAAAGGATGAAATAATGAAAGAAAATGCTTTAAGGAATCCAAGACGGAGCTAAAATGAGAGCACTAAGGAGAGACATAAACAGTGGGAAATTTATAGAGAAATTAACAAAATAGCTTTCAATTTTTTAACTAGGCTGTAATGTGGGTGAGTACTCAATGCACCTACTTCCAGGACAAGAGCAGCTCTCTACTTGCACAAAAATGAGCAGAGCAAAAGTTCAAAATATGTAAAAGTCTGGAAAGGTTCTATAGTATTAAACAAAAATTAAAAAGTAATTCTCCTACCAATAACATTTGTAATAATAATAATATTTCAAATAAGATTTGAAACTATGTTTATGAATTGGTGTATCATGAAGTGATCATGTTTTTTCATTGATTTGCCATGATGTATTTACAATAGTTCTTTGTTGTGATGATGCATTACTGTAATAGTAACAAGATACTCTTACTTTGAGGACATTCTGCCATATATCATAAGCCTGCTGCTACTTTTGAGGATTTCACAGTATGAACTCACAGAATCACTCCTATTCATTTTCAGTCTTGAGACAATCTATGTTAAAATGTTATTATATTACCTTTTGATAATTTAACTCTCTATTATTTGTATTTTCAACTCCTTTATGCAGATTTACTAAACAGTTAAAGGTTTTTTAGATTATTGAATTCTGAGAGTCGCAAAGGGTTATCTTGTCCTGTACTCCCACTGACTACACAAGCTTCTAGATCTTAAAAACTGAGAAAGAAAAGAACTGTTTATATCCCGGAAGTGAACCTCCTCATCCTGGAGTTGCTTTCATATGTGAATGACTTTATTCAATGAGGTTATTCATGTGAGTTATGAGGTTACCTAAGTGTTTGCAAGATTCGGATCTCAGAGTATTTAATTTTTAGTTCAGTGATTAACTACAGATCTATGAAATACAAGCACTCCTAGTTTTATTACAGCTGTGTGTCCACACTGAAAGTGATTCAGTCTATCTAAACAATTCGTCAACTTCTTCACATTTTTGTCAGGTCAAAACCAATGTATTTATAAATCAAAATATTTAAAAACCTCAAAACACAGACGGTATTGTATGAATATAAAGAAAGGGGCATTTAAATTTCAGCTTATATGAAAACAAACTTAGAGAAATCTTTTAATATTTCATCTTCTGCAAACAAATGTTTTCTGGTGCTTGGCAACTTTTCAGACTTTTCTGCTTTATTCAGTCTTCTTATGCTATATGAGGACTGAGGTGAGAATATGCCTTTATCAACAAGCTTATTTAGATACTGACACTGCCCAGTTCCCAGTATCGTACATAAGCACTACTAGCGAAGATGCTGTGCTTGCTGCAGCACAGTCATCTGTTGTTTTCAAGTATCATCTCACCATCTGAGCTCTTCATGCAGCAGCTACCTAGGACAACTTCCTCACCCTTCAGGGCATACAGCACAGCTGGCCCTTCAGTTCTGCCAACATCCACCTCATTCATTCACTAACTAGCTTTTTAGACGTGATCATCTTAATGTATCTGTGATGGTTTTGCAATTTTTTCTTTTGGGCAGACAAAATTGGACCACCTAGTTAAACTTGCTAAAATGTGCATGGATATTAATGACCTGCACTTGCCAAAAATTTGACTGCAGGCTGTAGATTCAGATAATTTGAATACAACAGAAATTTAAAAAATTCAGGAGTATAAATACACAAAACAGAGAAAATTTATTTCTAAATGCCATAAAAAAGTTACAGAAGCTCATTTACAACAGCACTGTTCTAAGCTTGAAGAGATTGTGTAAATCATTTCTCTCAGTACCTCTTCTCCAGATGGTCTCAGCTTCTGGCCAAGGACACTGTATATTTGGTATCCCTTGCCATATATTATTTTACTGGATTAGCTAGTACATTGCTGGGAACATGCTTGTCACCTGTGGGGTTTTTAGGAAACTCGGGTGTCAGGTGTTCTTCAGATAGGGTTGAAATAGGAGAGCTATACTGCTGGGAACAAACAGCCTACAGGTGGGCCAAGTGCTTTGGCAGGCCATATGCAATATCTGAGAGGTGTTTTGTCCTCCCAGCAACATGTCTTAGCCTGAGTTTAAAGAAGAATTTCATGTTTTGTGTACTGCCTTTTCACACAGCTGGGCCCTCTCTCTACACACTCCTTGGAAGCCAGTCCTTCCTCAAGTTTACACAAGAAAAAGGAGAATTGCCATTTTCATGCCAGCTACCTCCCCTTTTGAGGGTTCAGGTGCCTACTCCATTCCTGAATATCTAAAATCACCCAGATAAACATTTCTGTCCTCATCATTCATATCTTCAAAGGAGCAGCTCTCAAAGGCAATCATTTGTGATTCTGCATACAGCTGTTCTTTATGTGCAAAAATTGCTACCAAAATTGATTTGTTACAGCTCATTCACAGAAAAATTGTGGTTAAGAACAACTGCAAATTAAAGTTTCTTGAGTTCCTTCTCATCCCTTTGGACTGATCTAAGTCATTACTACTCTACAGAAACCTTGCCTGCACAGTGTGGGTACTACTGCAGGCACCCACAGTTGCAGGTCCACAACCACCTCTTTAAGAACTTCCTTTGAGCCTCAAGACTGGCTAAACACAACACTGCAATGACCAATACTTACACAAGGACCTGTGGATGTGAATGTAGAAAAAAAAATCAGTTCCTGATACTGATCATGCTGAATTCCTTGTGAGAGCTTCTAGACAACAGCCTAAAAAACTCCAGCCGTGGTAAACCTAAGACAGTGTCACTTCAGATGAAGTAAACAAATAATAAGGTGAAGTAATAAAAAAATTATCATCCATTGTCACCTACACTAATGAGTGCTGAGGGAGATATTGCTAATCTGATTTACCTGTATGTTCCTAAAATGTTTCATTAAGACTTGGTGCAGTTCACTGCCAAGGCCACAGAGAAAACCAAGAGGTGAACTTGTAATGCAGTAGGGTGTAGTACTCAAGAACTTCACCAACCTTGTAACTTCTGGTTTTCTTTCTCCATTCTGAGGAGCAGTATCTGCTGAATAATGGCTTTCTTCCACAGCTCACGAAGCTCGTGGGGTGTCCGTTTCCTTTCTTCTTTCACCGGCCCAAAGGGGCCATCTTCACACACTGGTTCCAATGGGGATCTGGGTGGAAGATCTCCCAGTTCACAGTAATCTTTAAAAAAGAGAAACTGTTGTTAACTACTTGGATGTAATGAACAGGGAAATGAAGGGACCCAATCTGAAAGACTGAGCACACGCAGACACATCTACATAGATACACTAACTCATGTATCTACTGATAGATAGATAGATAGATAGATAGATAGATAGATAAGAGGTAGCAATACCAAGCAAGGTTTCCCAAATGACAGTTTTCAAGCAGATTTACAAGCTGCTTCAGAATAAGAATCATACATGCTAAAGCCTAGAATAATTTTTTTTACAACCTGGTAAAAACATTGTACCACACACCAAGACCACATCTTGCTAATTACAACTTGACACGCAGAGAACTGAAAGGAAAAGGCAAGTTTGAGAAATTACAAAAACATAACCTGCAGCTGAAACATGGCATGACTCAAATAGTAGATAAAATCAAATATAGCACCCACATAATTTGAAGAGTAATCTCTAAAGCGTGTTTAACAAAGAAAACACACGCCCTTAGCTGCACAAACACAACACCACCTAAGGCCATACAATGGGATGATTACCAGTTTTTAAAGTAAATAGGCGGAAAGAGAGGCACTTAAGACATGTTTGTTTTCACTTCTCATTTTTAACCATATCATAACCTTCTGAACTTTTCCATTTGGCTTCAGCTGGCCTACCTCAAAATATATCATTTTGTCAAGCATTCAAGGTAATTCTAAGACATTACAAAAGAAAGTGAACATTTAATAAATCTCTGGCAAATTGAAAAATCTTTTTTTTTTAGGGAAAGGGTATATAACATTGTTTTAAATCAAGTAATCTGTGTAAGAAGCACAAGCTGTTATACTTTGTTTTCTTAATACCTGCTGTAGTATCACTTAATTTTTTTGTTTTATACAGCTTCTCTGGAGGCTCAGTAGTCTTTGACATAACCTGTATCTAGAAGAAAAATTACTCAATTCACCAACTTTAAAAATGGTCAAAACAACCAATCTCTTCCTACCAAATCCCACATGGAAGGCCATCGCAACAGCACTTCTTCACCCAACCAGAATGGCTATGAAATGGCTCCCTGACCTATACATGCAAGACAATGCTTTAAAGTTAGTGCAACAAAATCCATTCACAGCCTCACCAGCCAAGGACAAGTACATCTGTGTGTGCTATTTCAAACAGCTCCTGCAGAAGGAGCATTCCTGAAGCAATTATTCGGATGGCAGCTCAGTGGTCCACTTCTTTATCATTGTCTAGCATGCTGGTAAAGATTTTTAATTAAACACACAGATATCATCTCCTCAAAACTAACAAAATAGGAAGGTTTTCACCCCTTTAAGTTCTGCTCAGACTGTCACTATACTTGGACTCACGCAGTTCATATGCAGCTATTCTTCTCTTGTTTGTTCAAAGGCACTCGTACAACTAAGCTCAGATGACTAAGAATGGAAATGTTCACAGCTGTTCACTTCTACTTTTCTAAGTCTTGCTACTGTCAATCTTCTCCTCTCAAAGAGCCAGAGAGAAGTAGAGTGGGTCCAAATATCACCCATTTCCTTATACATTTACTTGCTTGCCACCCCAGTTAAAGTCTAGGGCTAAAACATACATATAAAAATAAGCGTAACATATTCAGCTAGCAGAACAATTTAAACCTTTACAACCTTGCACTCCTGGATATAGGTGTGGATACCCATACTTCTGGTATCTACAGCATTTGAAAGAACAATGAACATCATGGGAATGAGAATTAAGCAAAGGTCAAATATTTAACACTCTAATGGCAATCACCATTTTTTGCAAAGAAAGTAAAAAAACTGACAGGTGCACTCAGAAATACAGATGGCTATGAAAAGTATCAATACAATGAAGAGACTGTATTATATTCATTAAAAGAAACTGGGAAACATTAATTTTTTTCTTTACAGGTAAACGGAAAGACTTCAGTGGGCTAAGATCTGCAATTACAAGAGAGATACAGGCAAATGTCAGCAAGGAGAGAAGATACACATAGTCAATAATTTTCAACTTGTATTGACCATGAAAGGAAAATTATTTTTATTTGATTGCCAGTTTTGATGCAATTCTTGGTTTTGATGCACATACTATTCTGTCAACAATGTTCTGTACATTTTTATGTAGAATTTCTAAATATAGTAGCTTTGATCCCTATTTTCCTTAGTGCATATTAAGAAATATTTAAAGGGAAATGTTCTTAAGGATAATGCTGGTAGAATTCACTTAATTTCTTGAATAAAATAATAAAGAAATAAAAAGACAATCTTCAAGGGAAGTTGTTAATTTCCTCCAAGGCTGCACACAATAATGACACCATAAGAAAGAGGAATCAACAGAAGTGGTCACCATACACCTATGTAAAAAAGTAAAAGTAATCCATCTAGGAAACCCCTTATCTACTGTACACTGTGGTGTATTCACATCTTACATTCACATTCCATTTTCATAGCATCCAATATAGAATGCAGGCACATCCTGGGGGAAACAAGTCTCTTCTACACATCCTCCCTGAGGTTTATGCATCTCTTTTAGAGTCAGATGTGTATTCTGATTTTATGCATGTATATATGCACTAGTTTTTTAGAAAATAATAGACTATGTCCAAATACAGTTTATGGCTACCTACTTGCAAAAAACCCCTAAATCCCAAAAAACCCAGGCTGGCAAAACACATGCAGGGAAATGGATTAAACACGTTGCATTCCTAAAGCAAGAATGAACACATTCAACATCTAGAATCTGTCTTTAATGTACACATCCTGCTTCCTCACAAATTTTAGGGATTGGTCTTCAAGTACCAAATTCACAAGTTTATCAGAGACATTACTCACTTGTCGTCCTCGAGTCAAACTGTGGCAACACCTGAACTGCTGCAAAGCTTTAATTACTGGAGACCATGGTCCTGCTTCCATTTAGGCTGAAAATTTCCCATCTGTTGCTGGCTAATCTGATAGAATCAGTATTCATTAAAAGAAATGATGCTTAAGGCTATAAAAGAAAACCAAAAGGTTACAAAATTCTATAAGCTGAACAATTACGATTATCAACCCTACCTCTAGTGCTTCTGTGAAGAGTCCTAGGATTGATTTTGCCTTCCAAACAGCTCCTTTTCTATTTTTTCTTTTGCTTCTTATCATTTGTGGACATTTAACAGAAAGTCTAAAGTCTACTCTGATAAAGTGCAACACATTCAAAAGCTGCCTTCCTTCCTGTCTGCACACTGGCATGAGGCAGGATTTACAGAATGCAAAATGAACCTGTTTAACTGCTCAGGTGGCCTGTCGGAAATCTGCAGAGTTGCATCAGCTGTTTGGCCAGTAAGGGAGGGAGGAAGGTGGAATATGAAGTTAATCCCTTAAAGCAAAAAAAACCCTCAGACATTTGGTAAGTCAGCACAGACCTCTGTCCATGAACATACAAGGTGATGGAGAGACATGCCACCCAGCTTCCAGATCCAGAACAGACAAGAGCAGAAATACTGTAACAAGGAACTGAGTATTCCATTGTTACGCACAAGGGATCTGGAGGATAGCAGAGAAATCAAAAATAAACACTAGAGCAATTCAACTGCATGTAACTGGGAGCTCACATTCCACTGAACCAAAATGCCATGGGTTAAAATACAAGCAATGTGCAGCTTTCAGAACTTTTATGAGATTAGTAAGTGCACTTAAACAGGATCTGAATGCTTCAGCACACACTGAAAGACTGCTTCCCTGTTCATCTGCCAACTTAGTCAGCTTTTGTTGACTCCTGTTCCACATTTGACCTGACCATAACTCCTTTCAAATATATTGCTTCATTTCCTGCAGCTTCCAGATAAAATTCTACCTCCATACATGCTACTCATACACGCCTACTGCACTTCTGTTCTCTAAGGTTCAGGATTTGGCAAGCTGACTCGATAACTATTAGTATATTTTATCAATGGTAATTTTATGGTAATTTTCCATTTGAGGTGGACTACACTTCAGAACTATTCTTCTGCACAATGAAATTTTACAAATCTGTGGGTCAAACCCAAGTATTCCCTGAGAAACTACACTTCACTGGGAAAACCACCATCTTTCCTGGGCTGGTGAGAACTTCTGCAAGGTACTGAATTGTAGATGACACTGCTCATGAACCAGATGGAAATGATGCTCAAATATTCCAGCGCATCCATATGTACCTCAAAAACAGGCCTCTTATGCTTCCATCACTTATAATACCCAACTAAGGACAAGGCCAGTAGGAACAGTCTACTGAGATGGAATTTGTACAGCTGACCCATTAATTTATTCTCACTGATGGCTTTGCATGGCAGTGCTTCAACCCTAAGATGCAGAGTATCCCTACACTCCAAAAGGATCAACAAATGAATTACACAAAACTCTTACGTGGAAAGATGACACAAAAGACGAAGTACAAAAGATTAAGAAGGAAGTATCATGATACATTACTACCAAGGACCACACTAAAGAAAGTCTGTACGTGGAAAGCTGGTGAATGACTGCAGTAGTAATTAAAACAGACAATACCTGACCGGAAGTGATATGAACAGGGATATTTCATTTGTAAATTACTAAGAAAAAACTAGTTTATCAAGTATTTTCCTAATCATTCCATCTTAGTATTAAACAAGGTTTAAGTGACAAACCAACCTACAAGCCTAAATTTAAAAAACGTTCTTTCAGAAGCACTTGGTCTAACCAGCCTCAACTATCAAAACCAAGACAACAAGATTCATCTTCGACTACAAATTCCAACACTTCAAGTAGAAAGGAAGGTCTGATAGAGAGGAGGCTCAATCATAATGCATTACCGCCATTCTCACAAAGGAATTGTTTACACATGGCTCTCGACGTGCAGCGTTTACCAGTCACATCCGTGCTCTGGGGTTAAAAAGTCAGACAAGATGTGGTAAGAATGTGGACAGAAGAATCCATTAAGCCTTTTATTTACCGCATTATGTTCTCTTTCTTTGTTGCATTTTAAACTTTACAAAATTCAGCTTGGCAAACAAACGAGAATTTCACAGTCATTTAAGACTCAATTGCCAAAAGAAAAGGCATCAACAACATCCTTAGTTCTCTTCAGATTTTCCATTCAGGCAGTGCAACACTTTCTTTCACATAGAGATAAAGAGGAATGCAAACTTCCATAACCAAGGACATAATATTCATATTATTTTACATAGCTGCCTGGAATATTTAACTTCATAATCAGATGTGGTAAAATGACCAGGAGCCTTGTGCAATCAGAAAGCTTCAGATAAAGAATCAAAAGAAGCATCAAGTTCTAATCTGACATACAACTTAAAGCAATGGCTGAATGAGGAATTCTTGAAAAATTGAGTATTTCAACATTGTTGATTACAATCAGCTCTGAAAGATGCTCTGGACTTCGCTTTTGTTTTAAAGCCAAGAACTTCTTAAAAAGTATTCACTACCTCCAAATTAATCTCATTTGCTAATATTATCAATCCCTGAGAAAGGAATGCCCTGATATTTCAATGGGCACAGAAGCCATCAAACATTAATCATGTACTTACTGGTTACTTACGAGCCAAACTCCTGTGCTGGAAATCAAAAGATTGAGAGCACATATTTGCTCTGAAAGGGGCAGAACTGAGTAATCAATTATAACCAACTGGCTTTAATTAATAATAGCTGTGTTGCTAACACAGTATTGGCAAACACATTACAAATTATTTACACCCCATAAACATTCTAAGCACAGAATGCTAAAGCCACAGTTTATAGTATTTCAATGCTACTACAAAAATGATTTTTTTAAAATTTGCTTAAATAATCAAGAGATACAGTCCACACCACAAAGCACATAAAGCGATGGGTAGGTGTTAACTACAGCTGGTTTCAAGAGTAACAGTTCTTCAAATTTAAAACTTTTCTTCAGCGCTTAGGATTTAACAGTTTGCCTTTATCTGACAGACTGAAACCCAAATAATTTAAATTAATGAATCAAGTTCATTTTCCTGTACAGAGATACTTGTACTTTCTAAACCAATTTTTTTTCTGCAAGTCAACCTATAAAATAAAATGTAGTTGATCTTTTTATCTGAATTTATTCACTGAGTACTTCTAAGTGATACCAAGAGTCTCACTCCTCTGAATTTTAATTTCTTTCACTGTTCAACAGGTAACTTCATCACACACTGCCCACCTTAAAACAAATCACCCATTCTCCAACCTAAAACTGACACAGCTGTTAAAAAAATCTTGTTGTCTACTTCCAACACACCTCCCTCAGCAAGAAAGCTCCAACAAGCACCACTATTTTCCCATGATTTCCTTCAAAAACTATTCACATCCCCCTTTAATCCAGCAATTGACTTGACAGTGCTGGGAGTTTCTGACAATCTGCAAAACAGTTCTCCTATTATGACCAATTTTGAACAGTCAATATGTGAAAACTGTAGTGAAAATTGTCCACTGCACAGAGATTTGTAGATGCTGAATAAACGTATGTGGATGTCTTGCTGCACAGCAGTGCAAGGTGAAGTTTCACAATCAGTCTACACTGATTCAAGGATGTTCTGCTCCTGAGCAGAGTAAGGGCACCCACCCTCACCTTCCAGACACCTGTCCCTGCCTGCTCTATTGCTTGTGTACTACTGTGAGTGGAACTAGAAAACCGACCCAACTAAAAATTAGGGCATTGAGGGTGTCCATACTTCATCTGGTTTAAATTAATCACTGAGTTGTTGTTCTCTTCACCTTTTTACCAGTGAACAGAGAACCAAAGAGCCCTAGACCATTTGCATAGCCAAAAAATGTGGCTCTTGGGTGATGCTACAGAAGTAGGAACATCTGCCTGCAAGCAGGGTGGGGAGGTATAAAGGTAAAAAATCAAATAACTGAAGAAACGCATTTATTATTTAGAATGTTTGAGATAGTGAGTAGGAGAGAGAGCTTTAGCAAAAGAATAATGAAAACCCTCTTTCAAAATAAATATAGGATTGTAATAGAGCAAAGTGTGATCCATTTTTAAAGGAGACTCTGCTTCCCCTTTTTCCATTTCTCCACTTTGCTGGATTCAACACCGATTACACTCCCACAAATAAGAACTACCCGAGGATGAGGCACGGCGTCTGAAGGCCGCAGCGAGGGCAGCGCTGCCCCCTGCTGCTCCACACCACTCGCAGCATCACACCCATTCCAGGGGAAGCTGCTAACCGCAGCAGTTCAGGCTGGATAATGGGAACTGCACCTTGCTACAATGGAACTAGCATAATTCAACACTCCATCCTCCAGCTACCAGCTGTAAAGTATTAGAAGTCTCTACAGATCATTTCACCCATGCAGAAAATCCTTTCTAGATCTTCAAACTGGAGGTCAGCCTCATCTTCAGGCTCACCAGGGACCACCTGGCTCTCCTGCCAGGCAGCAAATTGCATAATAGCTCTCTGATGTGCTTCATTGTAAAGTTATGCACAGAAGCAGGGAAAAATAGAGGGGGAAGGGGAAAGTGGCAGCACCAACAAGCAGGAGGTGGCTGGAAAAGAGCGTGTACATGGGACATTGCTCCCACAACAACCAAAAGTAATGGTCTCTCTACAAGGTTTTGTGTTGTCTCAGTGTGCTTGCCTTGCTGAGCATGGCTACATCAGTCCAATTATCAGGCAAGGCAGAAATCTCAACTAGCAAGAAAATAGTTTTCCAGCATATCTATTTGCAGTCTTTTTCTTCTACTGATTTAGGACTGAATACCCTCCTTCACATATAGTAAATCTTTGTTTTTAAATAATGGTATCTGCAAAACAAACTGCTCTCTACCTGGTAACTCATGATGCAACCCCCAAAGCACAGCCAGCAACCATTTTACTCCACCTGAGCAACAGAAAATGAAGTTTTAGCTCAAACTATTTATGAGCATTTCCTAAATAGTTAAAGGCTTCAGAAGTGCAAGACAGTTGTTTAAGCCATTCAAGCGTCATGTGCAAACTCAGGATATCAGACTTTTATCAAGTTCAGTACCTCGAAAGAGTAAGATCAAAATTTCTCCAAAAGCTATGTACCAGTTGTCTAGGGTTTCTTTATTTTTTAAAAACTTTCAGTAAATACACCTTCATATCCTGCTGTGTTAACCACACAGAGAGCAGCAATGAACTTGATGCATCCTGAGATTCAGCTCACCACCTGCCTATACAAATGTAATCACAAATGTCAGAGTCTAGGTTTTTCTGTGAATAAAAAGCTTAAAGTTGTCTCTGGTTCTTGTGACAGCTTGTACATTCTTCTGTGCAATTTATTCATTACAACTCAGAGAAATTACAGCCACAAAGCAGTTTCATTTTGTTGACAATGCCTGCCCACACATGGTCAAAGCAATGCACAGTTCAGGCACCCTGGTGGATTTTACCTTTAATAAAAAGTTTAGTAAAGCAGCCTAGGCTAAACCTGAAAAACTTTATCATGTCTGAGTCACAGAGTTCTGGGTCTCTTGGCTGACTGACTTATTAGCTTTTAAACACACCACTTCCCCAGATTTTTTCCTTACTCCTCTCCTGCATAGTACCCTGGAAGAGGGTGTTGGCCACAACACCTGAAGGGAGAAATTGGTCAGTGGAGTCTGAGTCTATAAAGTGAAACCAAAAATCACAGATGTTCCCTTATTTCCCTCCCTTCATGCTTACTTTTGCAGAATATGACAAACCATGTTATCTTTAAAACCTTCTTTGCCCTCTGTCCAGTTTGGCTGAAGTTGATCTTTTGGTGATACATCAGCTGTTTGTACAAATTAAAGGAAATCAGTCTAAAACAAGTGAGAAAGACTTGGGAAAAAAAAGACAGAACATGAAAGAAAAACAAGACGATGAATGATAGGTATTTACTCTTATCACATCTACTTTGGAACTAGAGGAGTTAGTTAACTGTGCGGGTGAGTCCAGTGTAAGACCAGCTGTACAGCAGCTCTCTTTAAGGCTACAGAGACTGGATAACAAGTGAGTATCCTTCACTGCCAGAAATGTTCCAGGAGATGCATGAAAAGTCCAAACAGAAAAACCCAGTATTGGCTTTAAATATTTAAAAAAACCACGCTGACTCTGAGTTTTCTTCTGTTCATAAATTATGTACAGTGAAACAAATATAAAAAAAGAAAATTAATGAAGAAAAAAGGCCAAATATTTTAAATTGCTGCTCCTATTAATAGCACATCCTGTTTTCCATTTTGGCCACATTTGTTTCTCCAACTATTCTGCTTACCCAGCTGTAGGTTGTTAAGATTGTATCTTGCAGCTATTATGTCTCAGAGGAAATGCTTGGGTAGGCAATTTAGGTAGATTTTATTTTCCTATTTAATATGGGAAGGTTTTGTGGCTTTCAAAAACAAGTAAGATTATTTCCAGTCACAGAGAGATGCATCAAACCTGTAAAAACAGTAGTTTCATAGAACAGCCCTTCCCATGCCTTTAAGTACAACAAAGCATTTCACATGTATGTTTACACAACATGCTCCTGAGATCACTTCACTCTGAAGTACACTAAATTTGAAAGGCATCTGTGCCTATATGCAGCTTACCTCACTATCAGTCAAATTACTTTGCAAGAGTGCATTAATGACAGAAACGCTTGTTACGTGTCACACTCCAGTTAATCAAGTTCTCACTTTAAGATGCAAGAAAAACATCTTGGTGACAGTAGGATGGTTACTTTTTAGTACATTTACTATAAGGTAGCGTTCCCTTCTGTTTCCTTACACTTTTTCTTATTTCTTATACAATAAGAATATTACTGAGATGACTCTTAGAGATAAGTCAGAACTTAAAAAGCTCATGCTATGAAATTCAAACTTCAGTGGGCCAGAGGACTTTCTCAGGCATTCTTAGCCCCAGCATGTGCTGTACTATCTGGCTTACACAAAGTGAATGCACAAAATGATGCACCTGCATGCTTACGTGCAGTGATTTGCTTCTAGTCTGTGGTTCTTCAGCTCTACAGAATTTCACAAAATAATTATGGGAACAGTGGATAATTATGACTCAAGTGGCAAATGGCACAGACTGGAGCAGCATAACTGAAGACAAAGTATGCACTACAGAACTCAACTGAGATCATAAAAGAAATGTAATCCCTGCTGGTACACCTGGATTTTTCTAGTCTGTAGTTCTATACTCCAACAAGGAAAGATGAAATAGAAGCATCATCTTTTCTTCAGCGCAATACTTGGTGATGCATTTTTTCCCCAGAACCCATTAAAATAGTACACATAAAAATAATTTCTTCTCTGGCCAGTAAACATGCGACAATAGGAACAATGTTACATAGGAAGCTGAAAAGTGAAAACTCAACAGCTAATGAGCTGGGTATTACCAAGAAGTAGGTGGTAAACTGCAATGACAGTACAAACAGAACACCAGGCAAATATGTCCCCTTGGCAGACACAATGATTCACACTTCACACACAACATGCATGAATAAGCTCATGGAAGCAAAAAAACCCAGACTTTACCATCGTATCGGCTGGGAGAATCACACGCTTTCTGAGGGGTGGCCACTCGCAGGAATATCTGCTGCCTCCATGAATGCCTTCGAGTCCTTACGGGGCTGTCCGCATCAAGGGCCTGCTGGCCGTGCTTGGATTCGTAATCGCTGAAAGGGCAGACCACAGAACAGTTTGTGAGCAGGTCACCTGGATCTGCCAGGAACAGTGACACAGCCCTCAGTGAACACAGGAGCCACTGCCTTGGGAGTGCAGCGTGCTGTGCACATGCTGGGGCAAGCTCTTAGCATTAGGAAGGTGAAATTTGCTTTGTGGCAGAGGCTTATACATGGCTGCAAACAGCACTGAGGTTCACAAACAGGGGCTGGCAGCTCTGTGCAGTGTACTCTTTCCAGTTTTAATTAATTTTCAGTTTTCTTTGCGGCAGTATATTAATTAGAACATATTAAAGATATATACACTATAATGTAGCTTTACCATTACACTATTTACATGCCATCCACAAAATGTAGCAATTATTCACAGGAGATGCAAAGACTTGCTCATGACTTTTATCAGTACACATCCTGTGCAGTGAGTATGCAATATATCCCCTCCCAACACAGACTGGGAGAAAAACTTTTAACTTTTGTGTTAGCAAGTCTACCTCTGAAATACGCAACAAACTTGGGAACTGCATCCAAGAACCTTGGATATTACTCCTTTGATGTCATCCACACATGCCATACAGAGGTTTTTATTCAGAATACAAAATGAAATCGTGAAGAACAATGCTGTTTTCCTATTAAAAATCCCACTAATAACTTTCATCTGTTAGAAATCTCAACTATTCATTGCTTTATTCCAGCCATTGGCTAAATAGTTACACTGTAGAAGCTGAAAGGGATAAATGAAATCCAGATAGCTCTGGCAGCAACAGGGGGGAGCATTTTACAGGTCATCCTCTCCTTCCAATTTGAGGACACTGACATTGCTTAGGATGAATCATATATTCTCTTAACTGAAAACTCTCCTTTGTCAGGAATAATCACAGAAGTACATAGATGGAAGTTACATGACCATTGCACCATCAAAAATGGCTAAGATCTGCAATACTAATGAGAGAGCTTCATCCTTTTGACAGCAATTACATGCAGAATACACGCAAGTGAACCATTGCACAAATCAGGTTTTGCAAGTGAAAGAAGCATTTGAAATACTTCAGACAAAGAAATTGTTGAAAACACACTTTTACCTCCAGCCTTTAAGAGAGAACCCTACCTTGTTGTGCTCCTAAAGTCAGAGGTGTTATTTTCATCTACAGGAGCCAGAAATTTTAAGAAATTTGGCACAGAAGAGGAAGAATGAAGCTTTTTCCTTAAGGCAGTACGGTAGGAGATGCTGAGAGTGCAGTTGGGAAAAGTACAGTTTAGAACAAAGAAGTATAAATCCACAGAATAAAAATAATACACATTCCTAAGTTTCAAACAAAAGGCAGCTAAATCCTGAAGGTCTGAATATCAAGGAAACCAAAGTCAAAACTAAAACTGCCAACAAAGTCCTGCTTTGAAATACATATTTGTTTGGGCAAACTAAAATGTTCCAATGCATATAAATGTACTTCCAGTAAAGTCATTATTCTTTGCTATATCCCAAGATTTTTAGTGCATGTTTCAAATAAGTTCCTTTAATCTAGTAAGAATCAATGCCAACTTTATCACATTTTCTTAAATATCAGTTTCAATGACTGACTAAGTCTGGGGGAAAAGGTTAGGAAAAGCTGACACTGATAATCATTGTGCTGGCAAATGAAAAATAAGACTTTGGCAAAAAACATTTTGTAAAGCATTAACAGGGTTTTATTCAGACAAACTTGGAACTTTTAAGCCAAAAGCTAAGCCTTCTGGCTGATCATTCAGGATTGTGGCTCTATTTATGCAACAGACAGGAGCACTAATCAAATTTCATCACTCTTCTGGCCAACATAATTCTGCTTGTCTTTTAAAGTAACAAGTCTAAAACACACCCAGAAGAAGGTTAATAGAAGGAATTAAGAACAACTCAGATAATGAAAACGTTTTGCATGGAATGAAAATATAAAAAAAGTATTTGGCTGATGATACTAGAAGACCTCTTCTCAGACGAGTACACAAAACCTCATGAGTAGGAGAATTAACTCCTGAAAAAGTAAGTTTACGAAAGACTTGTTTCTGATAAACCATAATGATGTATCTGGATGGCATTTAGCACTGTTTCCTGAAGATGTGAATGGAAGGGGGGGGAGTGGGGGTGGACAGAATACTCTGGGATAATCACTAGCATGAAGTGAAGCAGGTTCTTCAGTAGCTGGTACTGAGATAAAGAAGGTAAGGCTGCAGCATGGTGTGCCCTGCAAACAGGGTTCACCTACAATCACACTGTAAATCCATTACAATTACACAGTAATTCCACTTACAGAACTGGGAAGCTTGACTATATTGATTTAAACTCATTAACCCATTTGACATCCCTATCAATTTCCATTTTCGGTCTTGTTGCCTAGATGTTCAATACAGTATATATCTTTAAGAGACAAGGAAAGCACAGGAGAAGTTGCAACTGTGTGTACAGAATCATTACCAAATCTACTTGGAAATATTTGCTTTGAGAATTTAACCTTCAGGATTCAAGTAAGTCTTATTAAATTGAAGAGTGAAGAGGATACTGCAGTCTCACATTTCTTGCCCTGACCTATGTCATACTCCTCAGGTAAAGCTGAATTAAGAGATGCTGGTTAGTACTCAGCAAGTACAACTGAAGAAACTGGTGAAACATCGTCCTTAGCTGAGTATTTTCTCAGGTTTAGAAAGATCAGCACCTTGGGGAAACAGGAAACTTTCACATGAGACAACAAAAGTGAACAATAAAGAACAACAGCAATAAAAACTGCTTGCCAATGGCCAGTGACTGTTGACAGTACTTCCAAGGACATTTGGTCTCATTAGACTTTTGAGCTAAAATAAGCAGTTTTAGCTCAAGGGGTTAAGAAAGGCTTTCACAGTTCATGATTTTTAGAGAGCTACTGAGTTTCAGATTCTCAGGGACACAAAGTGTTAATGTCCTTTTCTCAGTGCTCTCTCTCTCTATTTTAAATCTAAGCAAGCAGGCATGGAAAAGTATAATTTGATACTGCTGCAAGTAACCAAGACAAATGATGGGTTGAGGGTTTTGTTTGTTTGTTCTTGGGTTTTTGTTTTATGAGGCGAGGGGATAGTGGTGGGGTTGTATGTGGTGGATTTTTTTCCTATTGGTTCTCCGTATTCCTGCTACTTCTTGCTCCACTTGATCAACTTGCCTTTAATGTCAGGCACAAAAGAACAGTAATATTGTTTTAGTGTTACCATCAACAAAGGACAGAACCAAATGCTTCAGGAAGGACAGACTGAGCTCACCGGTTCCTGGCAACTTATCCCTCACACAATTTAAGGAGTGCTGCTGTCTGCTGCATAACAACAAATTGCTTTGGAACAACTGGCTCTAAAGAAAGAGCCAGTGTCTGAAAGAATTTTATTGATTAAAACAATGAATTATGTAAGTACCAGCTCTACATTCAGTAATGGAGCAGTTAAAGAGTTCCCTCTCCCATAAAAATCTACCACCTTTGGTCTATATTAAATTATTTTAATTATTTACACTACAGAGACTCATATTTACAACACAGGAAAACAAACCCTACCCCAAACTATTTGCAGGTGCTAGCTCACCTTTTCTGTGCAAAATGCCCACTTTGTTCTCCACTTGAATTATGCCTTAGATATTTTAAAAAGTTGGGTGAAGAGGCCGAGGGATTAAGACGAGCTAGAGTAGGAGAACGTGCGAGTTGACCAGAAGAACTTTTAGAGTCGCCGACAGATTTGTTCAAACCATATAGTGGGGATTCCAACCAGAGCGATGGAGTTGAGGTAGCACAAAACAGTAAGAGAGGAAAGGAGGGTAAAAAAAAAATGAAATCCCTTCTCTAACCCTTGAAAGGGAGCTGGCATATGTAAATGAGACATTTCCTAAGTTGTTCACAGTTAATGCAGTAACTGTAAGAACACGCACATTTTTTTTAACCCAATCAACAAAGTCCCAAATACACATTTACAGGCTTCAGCAAGGTATTTCAGAATATGACTAAATTAAAACTCGCCAAAAAATGGCATCAACACCCTGATTTCTTTTTCCTTATATGTGCTTCCCCTTGATTTCTATGATGAAGTCAGGCATATGATCAAGAGTTCCAGTGAATGAGAAGTGAAATGCTACAGGATGAACTGAATTTAGTCCTACTTTGAAAACAATTTTTGAATTGAGGTAAACTTCTCAAAACCACTCATAAAACAGGACTTGTTAAAAGTCTGTAATTCCCATGATTTTTGGGAAGTTTAGGTATATTTGTCTCGTAAGTTTTCCATTTCCTCTGTTTCTGTACGTTTGCTATAAATGGAAGCAATAGGGATTTCTTTTGGGTTTGAGTTATGTAAGGGAACAGGCCCATTCAGACCTTACTAAATATTACATAACTAAACCCAAACAGAAAGGAAATAAAAAATACACTTAATTTCTAGCTGCATTTCTATAATAAGATAACAACTGATTGAACAAGCAGCTACAAGCTCCAGGGCAGCTCTCGTGAAGATAACAGACCATCAACAAGTCCTAAATTGCACCACAAAAACATTCTAGTATTTTAGAATTAAAAAGATTCAAAAAAAGGGACAAAAAGGCAATGCAGGTTATGTTTCCTTTCAAATACTGTAATTCTCTTTTTTTTCACTGTCATCCATTTCAGGCATGTTCGTTTACTGCCCTGCCTCCTGCAGGAAAAAATGACCTGGAACACATAGAGATTTCCTACTAATTTGTGTAAATGAGCAGTTTGGGCAGTAAAACAGAAGCCTATGGACAGAAGTGTTTCAACAGTAATTGGAAAAAGCCAGACAAAGGATGGGAGAAAACTGCCATAAAGTTAAGAGGGGACTAGAAATGCAGAGGCAGGCATTTGAAGGAGGACAGCTTGAAGAATATTCATATTGAGGCAAGTAGTAGTTTGTTTTTGTGGGTAAAATCTAGATAGGCTCCAATCCAATAGGAAAAGCTAGACAGGAGCCCCACTTCTACCAATAATTAGGTACTTTATGTCACTTTTGTGTGCTATTTCAAAGTTACATATGAATTCACCAACTAGTAAGGTTTTCAGGTCACAGAGGCTATTAGATTTTTCTCTGTAAACAGAAAACAAGAAGTAGCATTTATTTATACTGCTCACAGATCAGAGTAACAGAAATGATTGCTTGGACAAATACAACTGAATCAAGTAGTTTTGTGACATATATTGTGGATCTACACGTTTTGTGTCTTCTCTCCCCTTTGAAGCACACACCTACAGACCTTCGCTCCTAAAGGAGTGACATATTGCTGCGACACATCTCTCATCTGTGAAGAGGACATACCTGGTATGCAATTATCATCCCCAAATATGCCCTCAACAAACAAAATCATAGCCTGCTTTTAATAAGGCTTACTTTCTTTTGTGAGGAGTCTCTGTGCTCACTGAGTGATACCTCATAAGTTTCCTCTGAGGAACAGATGGCGATGTTTCAGCAGGCCCCAGAGACTCCTGGCTCTCCGTCGGTAAATGACTGAGTGTGTTTGCTCGCCTCCGAAAGCTCTGCTGGGGCAACGTAACAGACTGCTCAAGAGTGGAATCCTCTGTGTCACTGCAGAGATCACCCACTGATCCACTGGTCTTGACAGCATTTTCTGCAGGAAGCACAGGAAGTCTGTCTTTCTCCTTTTCACACAATGGTGGTTCCTAGCAAGAAATAAGGTTATCAATATGTGGGCTTAGAATCCATCTTTGAGATTGCAGTATTCGCATGCCATTATTCACATCCCAGAGACCCGCTTCAAACAAGCGTATTTTTATCAAGATAGCTCAAAGAAAGATGTTTGATGTTTTATGTCTTTGTTTTTCATCACCTAGGCCAACAAAGCAGAGTCTTTATTTTGCTGAGAAAATTTTGAGTAATTTTGAGAGTAATTGTATTTGATAGTATGTTGAATACGACTCAGAAGAAATAGGGTCAGAACAAAAGGGTGATGTTTGGCTAACAGTGAAAAGGGTGGCATTGCAGAGTACTGTATCTTTAGCACCCCATCTAACCAAATCACCTTCCTCTTGTCTACCTTCAGAGTCACTCAAAGAACTTAAGCCTATGACTAGATGCCTGTTTCAGTCCCAAGCCATGCATTTTCTTTATTCCTCACCTTGTGTGTTTCCTGCAGAATCAGCCATTCTTTCAAAAACATAAGCAGAAAGAGCAGATTCTTGTTTACATGAAGCCAGGAGTCTGCAGGTGAGCAGGCATTACAGCAGAATCAATAGCTGTACATCCAGGCCTGCAGAGTGCTATGCTGCCTCCAGGGAAGAAGACTGGCTTCTTCTATGCTGTTTGTTTGTATTGTTTCATACAGACTCAAAGCTTTCTAATCACACAAACAGGGAAGTTACTCTACTTCTTGTTTTAGTTTTATGTTTCTTATGAATACAGTCTTGCATTCATGGTATGAACTTTCAGGGCTAAAACCAGTCAGATTAGGATGTGCAGCAGGATCATTACAGCATTTGTTTTGCTGCACACTGCTGTAAAATTCAGATCATGTTATATAATATTTTATTTCACGTATACTCACACATTCATACAAAATATATGTTATATACAGTACAAGGCATTTCTAATTCAATAGCACTTCTCTGGTTTATAACCCAAGGAACAGAATGAAAAGCTTGAAAGCAACTTGAAACATTTCACATCTGACCATATTTCATACTTGATTAGTTTTTCAGGGAATATTTTTCGAAGTGTCTAAATATGTGCAATTATCCCAGGCTTTACTTACTTTATTTGTGCTGCTTAAGGTACTGGAAACAGAGCTGTCCAAATCCACAGAACCAGAACTGTCCAGTGGACCTCTGGCTTTACTGCCCTGTAGAGATAAAGCACATCAGCAGTTAAAATTATGATATATGGGGCACACCAAAGAGATTTGGGTAGCACAGTTGGGATCTGTGATTTTCACAGGCAGTATCAAATTTAATTTCCTGAAATGACTAAAAATACCCTTCTTCCCAAAGAGAAACAGGAATTTCATTCAGCATAGTCTCTGACAACTTGAAGGATCCTGTAGAATTAAGGAATTCTCATGGGCAGTGATGTGCTTTCCATGATAGGTACATAACCCCGTATTTCACATGTACTATAACTACTGTTAAAGTACCTTCTGTATCAGGTTCTTACAAAAATACAGGGAAATGAAAAGGATGTCTATTACAAAGGACTAAACCCATATAAATTTAATACACAGCAAAACATAATTTCTGCTATTATCATTTCAATGCCTACAAATCAGAAAGCATAAATATTTCTGTATAATCTGCCAACAATATTTTTGTATCATTTGTTTGAGTAATGTTTTTGTGTAACCAAGAAAAATACCACGAAACCTAATGATGAATTCTTATGCGCTAAACACAGTGATGGAACTTGTACCTTCCTAACCTTAAATGGCATCATTTTTTAATGTTCTGAAGTTAAAGCTCATGGTCTCTTTGAAGTTTTATTCCAGGTAAAATATAAAATGTTGTCATTAGTAACAAGTGACTATCTCTCTTTGAAGTTCAGCCAAAACTTCTGGCTTCAGATCTGACCAAAATCAAGAATTTCCATCAAAACAGCAATGACAGTGAAAATGCAATCAATATACAGCTGTGCTTATGTGAAGACAGCTTATAGCAGTCAGGACAAACTGGAACAAATTAGAACAGTCCAACAGTTAATGTAACAACACTAACATTATGTTTCATATCCCAAGCACAGCCGCAGCAGGATTTTACAGGAGTGAATTCTAGAAATGCTGTCTGGGAAGCAATAAGGGGAGATTTGAAACTAAAAACCATCTCTAGATGTACAATTGTAACAGGAAAACCATGCTTTTGCTATTATTTGTCTTAGGAGAATGGGTTAGATATGATGTCTGAAACAAGCTTTGAAAACCTAGTTTTGTCACAACAAGTTGTTTGTCTATGAACTAATAAATTGCACAATTTAGGTACTACTAGGTATTGCTTCAATGTAACTTTTTGCTGACTACAAATGAGAATGTCCAATTTCTGTTCCTGGATAATTTTTGTTTGGCATTCTGTCACAGCTCTTTTGTTTTAAGAGAGAAGGTCTGATTTTTTTAATCCTTTGTCAAGCAGAAGTCTTTTCAAGCCTCCTACTATTTTCCTCAGACTTTTCTCATGAGGTGCAAAATGAAGTATATTTGAAGGAGAAGACACTCTGTAGGTTTAAATTGTGATTAAACTTGACATCTGATTTAATTTTACTGCTGCTGTTTACTTTCAGCAGCTAATTTCAGCGATCTGTTCGTGATAAACATTTTCACAGAATCACAGAATTAACTAGGTTGGAAAAGAATCACCATCACATAGAAGCTCAAGTTTTTTCCACTAATCAGTATTTCCAGACACTGTCTACAGAGAATTTTAACAGATGTAATATTGCATAAATGCCTTCATGTTCTTAGTGCCATTCTTTACATTCCTCACCTTCAAATAATCTACAGCATTCAAAAGTTGAAATATCCCACTATTCATCAGTTCTGTCACTAATAAACACACCTCATTAGAAATGCTTAGTCAGTTCTTTAGTAGTTTCCTCCTACATAAAGAGAAGTGAACTATTATAATTACTGTTTTAATTCTAAATCCAAAAGAGAAATAAAACAATGGTTGCTTTTCCTAAGTCCTCATGTTCAACTTCATATTAATTTTTTGAAACGCCTATATACACATTTTCTTATCTAGGAATTAGTTCACTTCAGCCTGGACTTGGTATTCCCCCTACCAAAGCCCTGCGTTTTTTGTCTTCTAAAAAGTACAGTCAAATATTTTTGTCACTGTGACTTTAATAACGTTTGGGCTGCAGCCTGGAAGGATAACAAATAAGACTTTTCTATCACTCAAATAAACAAAGCAATGACATTATGTTCAAAGACAATAAACATGAAGATACTTACACGTGATAAAATACTTTCAAAAGATTCCGTAAGAGACCTTTTTGCTTTGTTCTTTAACATGTCTAGTCTGAATCTTGGAGCACTGCTGGACACTTCATTTACAGCATTCTCAGCAGGAGGTTGTGAGGCCTGCAAGTGTTTAAAAACAGAGATGCAAAATACTCAACAGCATGGAGAAAATCTCAGTGAACAGTCTGAAGACTTCTGTAACCTGAATCAATACTTTTTCCTGGTGTCCTCTGCTTGTCTTGCCTTTTTCTCTTGTACTGAAGTTTAACAAACTATCCTAAAATAAGAACAGGAGATCTCTTAAATAAAATGTGTTGAGTGAACTAGCATTCTTCAGAAGAATTGCCATTTTGATAGGGATTTATGGCTCTGTTGACAAATTTTCTTTAATGCCAATGTAGAACTGTGCAAATTCTAAATGTTTAAGTGTAGCAGATTAGAGATTTCTGATGGATTTCCTTTTCTTCAACCAAGAAATTAATCAAAATCTTATCATTAACAGGAACTCTCAACTTTCTCCATTATAGTAAAATGGGTCTTTCTAAGGGCCAGGAAGATGTGTAACAATCTAACTCTTCTATATATTTCATCAGTAGAAACATTTCTACCTTAAAGCTAACAGTCAACTGAGAGTTCTGCTTTTTAAATAAATATTTCCATCCATTTTTAGTGCTGGAAGTGAAGACTAATGTAGCTAACAGAAAAATGATAATATGATGCAAATATTATCATCCAAACCCAGTACGTGCAGTAGAAATGAGAGCTCAGTTTTCAATGCTATTTTGGGGGTTTCATCTTGAAGCTGACAGGCACCATAGCCCTCTCTACTTGTCCCTAAATTCAGAGATCTGAATGCTTGATCTGTGCAAAAACTAGTACATCGGCAGCTGAATGGCATATTATAACCATCACCAAATTGTCCTGTCTAGATATAATTTTAAAGCATCCTATTTCCAGTATGCCAAAGTTACAGGCTGTTGTATTTTCTTTTTACCTTCAGTCCTGGTTATGCCAGGACAAGGTTAATTTTTGCAGTAGTTGGGAGGGGGCAATGGCCAGGACCTAAAGGATATTTTATACCATCTGTCATTGCTGGAGGTAGGGGGAAAAGGTCTCTCTTCCAGGGAGAAGGGGTCCCTTCCAGCAGAAAAACATATGTCAGGAGAGAGCCTTCCAGTACTGTTTACTACTGGGGGGGTGGATTCTGCGTGAATTATTTCTTTTCTTGTACCCTCTATGACTAGTATTGTCACTATTACTGGTTATTTTCTTACCTCATTGCTGTTTCCAGTAAATTGTTCTTATCTCAACCTGTGATCTTTGCCTTTTGTGCCTCCAATAGTCCTCTCCATCCCACCGAAGCAGGTGCCTGGATTGGAGAGTCTCGGTGGGGGCACTGGATGGCGAGTATAAACCACACCACCTTCCCTCATTCTCCAAGTGTAAATCAGATACTGCTTGCAGCATTCTTATGAAAAGACACTTACTTTGAAGTGCTTTTGTTAAACAAGATCCATGTACTAGTATCACATTTCATCTTTTTCCCCCCTGATTTAAATATATTTTTAAAAAGGCATTGAAAAGCATGAAAGTGAATATGTGGAACAGAAGGGAACAGGGACATCAGGGTGTCACGGGTAAATGATTGCTGAGACAAATAACAGAGTATGTGTTCAAAGGTATCTGCTATTACACACGTTCGGAGATAAATTAGCAGAGTAAATATAAAATGTTATGCTGAGACAAATGATTAGACTGAGGGGAAGCCAGCTCTCTTCTTAGAACACTGGCATCTTTGCAAGTGTCAGGTTAACCAGTGTGATTTCAGGAACTGAGTAAACAGATTGCAGCAGGCCTTATAAATTTTCAAATCACTGAAGACATATTAAGATCTCGTCTTGCTTTGTATATTCCTATTTCCAAGCTGTTTGCGACTGACAACTATTTGATCATCAGCTAGCATTACACCAAATAAAAATATTTCAGGTAAAACAATAGACAACCTCAGGCAATGTTTCTTCCTCTAATGCCAGAATTTAAATGTTTTCTTCTTAAAAGCGTATTTCTGGTGAGATGCCCAAGACAATAAATCAGAGAACGAAACATGCAATTTTCTTTCTGTTTACTCAGGGAGGTCAATAATTAGCTACTAAGCCATAAAAGGAGAAGAGATTAACGAAGTGAAAATACAGTAAATCAAGATTTGCTGCTACTTTCCTTATTTCTTCATGGTTCTAATTACTCTCTATATATTAATTTGCTAGTTTATATCACAAATGGCTGACAGCAGTCATCACAATGGAATTACCAACCAACAGTAGAGGGACAGTCAAGACTTCTAAAAGGGTCTAAATAACTGGAACTGAAAGTTTCCAGAGAATGGATGGAATCCATTTTCAAATACTAACCTCCTTGAATTGTCTCAAGGTAGCTACTCACAAACCGAGGCATGCTAAATGACTAATCCCTTTGGAAGAACCTTAACTGTGCTGTATAAATAGCCAGTTAAACAGCATTGATGGAATCTGATGGAGAATAAAAGGTAGCTCATCTCTTTGGACATGGATGAGAGTCTCTGCTGCTGTTTCTGCAGCAATCTTCCTCATCTTAAGGCCACTTCAAATGGTCGTTTGCACACAAGAAGTGACTTTCAGTCTTGAGTAAATGTAACAGGCTTTATCAATGGTCAAATCCAATGTGTTGTCATTACACTGACTCAACACTGACAGCAGGATGGCAAATGCCACAGATCAGCAGACAGCGATCACAAATTCATTATACATTCTCCCACATATATTGAATTTTCACTGCAGTGAGAACAAATAAACAAATTAGTGGTCTGCCTTGTTTGCACCTCTGTCTCCTAGGCCTGAAATCAGCCCGTACCAGGGACCTCAAAATCTGAGATACCTGTTTTGGTGCACGACAATAGTCTATGAATCATAAGTAAACCCAGTTTTCACTACTGCTTACACATTGAAGTTTCAAATTACCAGTGATGGAAATTTGCCTTTGGAAAGATATAAAAATCAAAAGGAAAATTTTTTCCTGGCTTCTCTTTACATGAACTAAAACTGAATGATTACTTACTTGTTTTGCTTCTCCAACATGAACATGGTCCTTCTGTTTTTCTTCGTACATGTTTCTCAAAACAGAGATAACCAGCTCATTCTCTTTTTGTTCATTTCGTGGTCTTAATTTCTGTAATTGAAAACACCACAAGCACAATAATTATACATTTGTGCAACAGTTACCAAATATTTACTCTTTTCATTTGTCACTGTAATAAATCATCAATGTTTGTTAATGCTACTACTCCAGTCCACCAGAGGACACCAGTGCCCCAGGCAAAGCTCCACTACAGCCAGAGAAACACTCGACCTCACTTCATACATGACAGAATTTACAAGAAAGACAAAGGACAGCAGTACAGCTGTCAAACTGCCACAAGCAAATAAAGGGTTTGAAAACATTTTTGCCAATTTTCTTTTGATATAAAGAAACTGAACTACTGTAGTTCCGAGTTTGTAGCACACATGGAGTACTGTCCTAGAGATAGGATTCACAACACTTCTAGAGGTCCTTCATACTGGACATTTCGTTTTTGGGAAATGACATAGGTCTTTTATAAAATAGTGCACAAGGTGAACATATTTGTCTGTGCTGCATTTGATTTAGATTTGAATTATTATGAGAGAAGATTTTAAAACAATTTATTAAAGAATTTAATCCCAGAAACCTAACTTTTGAAAAACATATGCTATTTTAAGCCTATTGATATACTGCAGAAGATACAGTATGAGTTAGTTAATGCCAAGGTAGCACATTAGACTAATAAAAGTACCACAGGAAGACAGTTATCTAAAAATGCAAATCCCGGTAACAATACATGGATCTGCAAGAATGCAACATTCCAGGCTGTCCTACTGAAAAAGTTAGCTGAGAAAGATGGGCAGGAGATTTGTACTTTACCCTTGGTTTTACCAAGTTAATCGTTTGCAGACCCTCACCAGAAGCAATTAACAGTTTCCTGTGACTACTAGAAGCTTTAGATGGTGTGCAGAACACTAAAAGGCACCACTGCTGCTAGCTGCCCTATGCTAAGAAATTACTCATCTCATGGAATTGGTTCCACACAGTAACTTCCAAATTTGGTACTGTGTGATAAACTGCCACGTGGAAACACACAAAGAGACTGAAATGACTCTAGAGAGGAAGGAAACATTACTTTTTAAAAAGTCTGAAATGTCTTAATCTTCAATGGTGTGTCAATCCCAGTGATACGTCCTACAATGCACACCATCTGCTTTAAATCCAGCTGTGCTTTCCTCTGTCCTAAAATAGATTTAATTATGAAGATAGAAAGTTTAACTTCTTTAGTTAGTTTGACAAGAATTAAGATCTAGGATAAATTTTAGGCAAGAAATTTTCTGATCTGGGAATGCTACAGTAATTTGTTTTGGTCAAAGTAACAGTTTGAATGCCCTTACAGTACAAGTTACTGCCTCCACCCACAAAAAATGTGTTCAGTTTTACTCAGTGAGAAGGCAACATCTTCATGGGAAGCAAGGAGTATCAGGGGAAGAAAAATGAGTAAAAGTCATTTTCATCAAAAGATAAGTTTTTAACCGCTCTAGAAAAACAATGCTATTGAAACTAAAGAACAAGTTGGTTAATAGTCTATTAAACAAAAATAATGAATTATTCACAAAAAATGAAAATAACTTCTGTGTTTCACGCAGATGTTAGCAAAAAACACCAATTGTTTAAAATCTTGTAGGAAACAAAGCTTACCTGAACCTCTTCAAAAACAGAGGCCTGTTCCTGGTTATTTAGTGTGGTTAAATGTTTTTGCAGTTCTAGTTTAGTCTTAGAAGGGTGCAACCCTACCAAGAGGAACAAAAAAGAATAAATGACAGGGTCGAATTTTTCAGAATTAATCAATCACATAAATATGCCCACAATTCAAGCCAAAGCTTGTCAATTATTTGAGCTGACCCATTCCATGATTTCATAACAGGGCATTAGAAAGGACTCTAGCTTAATTTAAAGCTACTACAAAACTCATGTCTTTAAAACAGAGGGACATGAACTCTGCAATGAGGAGATTTACTGAGCGCAGACAGATTATACTCTTAGCTGAAGATTCTATCATCACACAAGATAAAATAAACCCACAATCTACTGCATTTTAGCAGACTGTTTTGTTGGTGTTTTATGCAGTGCTGCTTGGATTTTGTTTATGGTATAAACGTAATTCCCTTCCATTTTCTCCGATTTCTATGCTGTGGTCCCTTCTGAAAATGAGTAAATTTATTGCATGTTAGTCAAGTTCTTATTTTGCTTCTTGGTGAAAACATTTATTAACAGTCTAAAGCAGACTACCCTTTCATTCAGTTTATTTTTTTTGTTCTTATCCTTTCCTCTATTTTCTGTGGAGAAACAGCGAATCATCAACAGTACTGTGCACTTCAGTTTCTGGTCATGGAATATCTCCTTCAGAAGCAGATGATATGATTAACCAGATGGCATGATAGAAGGCATTAAGGATCATCTGCCTTTAAGAAACTCCCCCAAAATCACAGCTAGCTGAAAACCAAAATAGAGTGAAAGTAGTTTTGGAAGTTGTCCAATTTCATCAAATTAATACTAGACAGGTTTTAGTCCAACAAGCCACTGTCAAGTGATCTGACAAGCTGCTGTTGCCCTTTATTCACCCCAAACATCACTTAAATGAATAAAACCTAACTGTGAAATTTGCTGAAATGTAGAGGTTTATTATCTTGAACTTCTGTTCTGGGCAATAACTACAACTCTAATTTCTGCATTTTCATGAAGGAGCATAGATCAACACCACAGACGCACATATTAAAAGCATACTGTTTAGTTCCTGCTTAGTGACAGCATAATGCCAGTTTCTAAGTGGATTCAATGGGACAGCAGGTCACAGCTATTGCAGCATCTATCCTTCAGAGGTTCCTCATCTACAGTGTTCTGCATTTATAGGGCTAATAGAGCCAAACAAGCTGCAACTCATTAATGTTTATACTTGTAATAGTTTTCAAAACTTCAACTAAAAGACCATACAGGAGCTAGACTCTTGTTAGAAAATTCTTATTACTTTACAGAAAACCTGACACTACAGTCCTCTAAATAAAAATACTGGCTTTCAACTTTCCACCCCAAGTCTCAAGCTCTTTTTAAGCAGTAATTTCCTTAGGATTTTACATGAAAGACTGTCCCCCAATGAAATTGTTACAAAAATATTCAACCAGAAAGTTCTTTAAATCTCACCTTCTATCTTCTCACAGAGTTTATGCAAACTTTGCATAGGACACCCTTCACAGAGCTGGGGCTGTGCCTTGGAAGTTTGTTGCACAGCAGCCACAGTGAAAGCCTGTTTCAATGTCATCATGATTTCATCAACCTGAAAAGAATGGCATGCAAAAAACGAGAATTTCACTCTTCCACTGAGCTTGTTTTCCTTAACACAAACACAACAGTCTTTCAGAATGATACTGCCTCCTCCTTGGGAATGTGCTTATGATTAAAAAGACAAGCTGTTCCCATGTCATTTCTGTGCACAAACACACGAGCAAGATAAAACACTTCATGAACTCATGTCTCTTCCAGGCCACCCAATTTTATTACTGTGGTCTAATAAAAGACCCTACCCTCTATCTCAAACCCCTTTCTTGTCTATGATAAAAAAAGCTTACTGCAGTTGCAATGCACTGGTCTGTCTTAGAGCACAGGAGTGCAGTCCCGATTTTCAGAACAGGTGCCCTATGAGGAAACTCTCCCCAAAAAAGAGGCATAAGGTCTAACGTAGTTTGTGAAATGAAAGGAAGATTTATTGGATTTTAAAGGGGATTTTAACTCCTAACCTCAAAACAAATGAAAAGATCTTTTGCAGATTGCTATGTTAACTACATTTTTGAAATACTTGTATTTCTAAGTGAAATAGGATTTGAAGACATTCAGCAAAATACAGAGCATGGAGCAATAGAAGGTTTTTAGGGCCTAATATTCTATTTGGCTGTTCTTTTCTTTCACTTACCAGTGCTTCATCTGTACACTGAAACACATAGCAAACAAAGTGGAAGCCTCCATTTTCTGAAGACTCTCTGCAGATGAACCCAAAGTGATCCACATGTCTAATTCCCTAGCAAAGAAACAACAGCAGTGAAGCAGTCATATCTACTTTCAATGGTTTGTACCTGTATTTCTTTCAGGAAGAAAAGAACAAAATAGCATTACATATAGGTCACTTATCTCTGTTACAGCTACATTGAAGACATCTGGACATTAAACTCTTGTCCTGTTATAGAATCTATTACTTCTGATGATGGAATATTATGAATCTTTTGAATTTCAATTAAGTCAGATGTTATTTTTTTTATTTGTTTTTAATGGATGAAGTACAAAAGACCCATATAACAGACCCAGAGACTAATAAATTCTATTCAAAATGTATTTTACTCTGAAATTTTCAGAATATGTGCCTGTATTTTTAGTGATGAAAGCTATTGTCATCAAAACCAAAGTAATTTATGGAAAACAAAACCCACAAAACAATCCAAAAAAGCCAGAGGCAGAAGGACAGAGAAGCAAACTCTGTGGCACAAGGAACAGAGATGAACAGTGAATGAGGAGGCTCTGAAACATGCTTGCCCTCAGTGCGTCACACACATTACCTCTGCATGGCAGAGGACTGTCCTTTAAACACATGCAACTTATAGTCTTGAAAAGAACGTATTTTTTAAAGTATTTTTCAGATTCATATAATTTTTTTCCTTTCATTCTCACTGCTTGAAAAATAGGGCTCAGAGATCCCAAGATTTGCACAGGCATGAATCATGCTTACTGCAATCTCAAACAAGAGCGTGTTCCTTCTAGCTAATATTATTCATCCACTGCATACAGAAATGAGTCTTCATCTCAAAAATCACAATGCAAAGCACGAAAGAAGAATGATGGTTTTATAAAATTAGTGATTAATCAGCAACTTTTCAATAGCAATCACTGAAACTGCTGTTGAGAGAATCCATGTGGAGTTCTAGGAGAGAGGATTACATGAGCATTCACAAGTAGAGAATATTTAAACAATAAAAGAAGACAAAAAAGAACACTACAATCTTACCTGAGAACAAAAGGATATTTCTTTAAAACTTTTCTCAATTGCGACTTTTTTTGTGTCAGGACTGATTAGGTAAACTTCAGACTGGCCAATCTAAAAAGAGCAAAATAAATTGCAAGGTGCTAACAAGAAACATTACACTTCCTTTTGTCCCACTATAAAAATGTTTCCTGAATATAGACCTGAAATTTCTTTGCTACCTGTATATTTATACCAATTAGCATATTACTACCAGAAAGAATACTGAAGCAACACTGATTTGGCATTGAGAGCTCTGCACATTATGGCACTGAGTCTTAACAAGACAAGAGACTGAAAATAATGTTTAAACAGATGAGAGCAATGCTGTATCACAAGTAACCTACTTTGCACTGAGAGAGATATACTCACACTCCCTTTTCTTATTTTCTGCAGTCTTGGAATGTACCACATCCACAGAAGCTATTTAATGAGATTGTTCCAAAATTTAAGTCCAAGTGTGTGCCTCTTTCCGTACTCCACCTAATCATTTTTAGAGTTTTATTTATTTATTTAAGGCACACATAACATTTAATTTAAAGCCTTTAACTCAAAAACTATACAAATGAATTTACTGGACTATATTTTCTAATGCAATTTAATCTTTAGGCCATTTGTACAGTCAAAAGATGATGCTAAGTATTGATGGGCAAAGGGCATTTTTAAGGTGAAACTATTGTTTTCATTTTTTCAGCTTCTCGCAACATCTTTGTAAGATAGTAAGAGAAAAAATTTAAATTCCTCCTATTTTCTAGCATATCAGAGACTGCTAAAAACAAGTCTCACATCAGATTTTAAGACAGCAGGTGGAATTTGGATCCACTCATGAGTATAACTTAGAGAAATCTGCTTCAATCACTAACAAATCCCAGAAGATGCATATAAAAACATCATCAGCAACAATATAACTGTGCTTTCTTAAGAAATGGGGAAGGGACAAATCTTGTGCACGAATAGATCAAGTCAGATGTACCACCCCTCTATGTCTAAAAATGGTCCCGTACATTCAGCTTCCACCTCTTCTTTCACTTCAACCAGTCACAATGGTTTTCCCCAGGCGCCTGCTGGTTTCCTTGTATTGTCCCTGGGGCTGACCTTGCATGTTTATGGGGCTATTCCTTCCAACACCTACTCAACAGCCTCCTGATTGCTGCTGCCTTTCCCTCCCTGCAGCAAGAGGCTCCTTACAGCTCAGTCTCACATAATTCTTTCACACTTGACCCCTGGGCAGCAGTGATCACTTGAAGTCCACTGAACAAGGGGAAAAAACCCAAACCAATGAACCTCCCTCCTCCCCCTCTGCCCCATCATACAGCCAGGAGAAAAACCTAAAAATACCCCCTCCTCCCCACCAAATCCTAAGAAATTGGCTAGGAAAGCAGTTCTTCAAGAAGATATATGAAAATCAGGACTGTTTAAATCAGGTGAGGAGAGCTGGCAGATAACTAATCTGAATTCTTTTCACACCTCATCAACCAATCTTTGCTTCAGTCCTAGGGAAAATCAAAGTAACTAACTGAGAACATACCAACCATTTTTTCCCCCTCTAGATATTAAGGTACTTGTAAGCATTTCATAGGTAGCACACACAAATTGATGAGACCTGAGCACGCTGCCTGCATTCCCTTACTCAGAACCTGCTGAACACGGGGGACAGGTAACCAACAAACTCAGTTCTGCCATGAGCTGCTGCTTGTGGTTACTGAAGGCACAAACTAGAGTTACTTCACTTCCTTATATTCAGCTGAATTTAGACTGGCTGAATAGGAAAAGAATACAGCTGTGCATACTAAATTAAACAATATTTTTCCCAGGCAAAAAGCAACCCAAAACACAAAGCCAGATCAGCAAAGCCCCATAATCTGGAAACGTGCCTGTCAGCGGATGACTGACATCATATTTGGGCTGAAGTTGCAGGTGTCTTTGAGAACCGCTGCATCTATTTAATACAAATTTATAATGCACTCAGTGGAGTAAGAGGATCTGGACCTACCTAGGCCAAATATAATCTCTCTATTTCTAAAGTATGTGCCATGAATTAATAATGGAGTCATGATTTATTAAAAATTAGGCATTATTATTACAAAGGGTACCTATATTTTCTATGTGGAATACATGCTCAGGGGAAGAAGGTGAACATGACTTTCTTTTTACTAAGGAAGAAACATCTTTCCATCTTCTTCCACTTCTCTGTCTGATGTCAGCCTGCCACAACCAAACAGAAGCTTTAATTCAGGTATAGCTAACTACAATGTTTTCTGGATGCTATTTTTTACAGACATAACACAGTGGCAATCCTTCTTAAGGCCTCTCTTTCCCCGCCTCAAGTAACCTGCTGTAATTGCACGCAATCCACTCCATTACTGGCCTTAAGAACGCCCAGCCCCAACAGCAGCTGACAGATCCAAGATGATCTTAGGAGAGTCAGTCTTTGCAGTGTCAGCTCCAGGTTTGCATTATGCTCAGAAGACACAAGCTATGTAAAATGTGTTACATAGCTTACCTATCAGGAGGACTGAAAGAGGAACAAATACCATGTTCCTTACTTGTTTCTCAGTTCTTGGAAAATAGTTTTGCCGCTCACCTATCAGGGCAAGGGCATTGCTAGCCACACCAAAGCAGGGCAGGAGTGCAGGCACGTGTGGAGTAGCATAGGAAGCTACTACACTACTACTCCATCATTACACAGACTTGTTGGCATCAGGAACACTTTCATCAATTACACTGCTTATCATGGGGCAAAGTCTACTAGCTCTCTGTCGTGGTTTGGTCCTTCTGCTCTAGTTACAGGTAATTCATTCACCTGGAAATTTATTTCTGCTGTTACTAGGTAGTGTAAATGTACATACCATTCTGCAATTGCACAACTACCTACTAACTTGCAGTAACTTTCTAAAAGCTTTCTTTAGAGGCCCAGTGTTTCAGGTAGTACTGTTTTAAACTATTTAATATAACCTTATTTTGAATATGTAAACCAATTTGCACTAACAAGTAATGCTCTCCGGAGAAATAGGCAAGTTTCAGTTAAGCTTTGGTAATTGCAATTAAGTTATCAAAGAAGTAACTGCCATCTGTCAGAACATCTGCTTTGGTATTTGCCACTCCAAACTCCAAGATGTGAAAACACCACCAGAAGCTGCAAATCTTGCTTTACCGTAAACAACATAGTCCGGTTTTCTGCAATGTCAGTTGGCTGCACAACGCTGTGTCCATAGATGAGCTGACTTTTTAGGTTCAGTGAAATTGCATCTTCTTCGAAAGACCTGACAAAGCTGTTACTCCTAAGGCTTCCCTCTTGGAAATCCTTTTTAAAAGCAAAGGAACGAAGTCCTGGTTGAGAAAAAGATTTCCTAATTGGCCTTTTTTCCTCCTCTTCACTGACCAAGGGCTGGAATACAGACCGAAATTTGCTGCTGAAAGAGAAGCCTCCAAAGTTATTGGCAGTTTCATGTTGTTGGGATGATGAGTTGAAATCTGAATTTTCTGTACAACTTGCACGGTTAAATTTCTCAATGCATTCATCTATGAGTGCTGGAGGTGCATTTTTATGTGCTACTGTTACCCGTCCACAGAACAGCACCTCAAACTTTTTGGCAAAAGGGTCTTCGACATCTGAGAGATTATTCTGAAACTCTTCTTGACGGGCAATTTTTCCAGCTTGTCGAATAGAGCTTATAATTTCAGGCACCTACAGGAGGGTAAAAAAATACGCATTAGCATCCTGTGCTTTATGACAAACAAATTGCAAAATTAAGAGGCCCCCTGTTGTGATTTTCCTGGAATGGATACTTTGATTCAGCTTCAAAAATAAAAGACCGGTTGAAGTGATCTTGTATTTATTCAAGAGACACATTATAGCAGTTAAACACTCCTTGCCAGGAGTTCACCATCATCAGCACTTTGTCAAAAGAGCTTTGTCCCTTGCAATGCTCTTCATCTTCAGTAAAACTTTTGCCCCTGAAGCAACCAGTATAATGTGACAAATTTCAACTCAAAATGAAAAACAGAAGTACTTCAGAAAGCATATGAGAAGCCAAGGACTAATTAACTGGTAAAGTTATTTAATCTCTGTTATTTTTCACTCCCTTCTCTTACTCAAACACTCATGTCAAGTAGGTTAACGAGTCTGTTGCATATTTGCTTTCCCCCTTCATAATAGCATAATAGCACATTGTTATGGCAGTTTGGTGGGTTTCTTTTTTTTTTTAATGTAAATAGCTGTATTTTTTAATAACTATATTCATTATTTTAGATGTTCATTATTTTAGATGTTCACTTTTATTCTACTATCCTAGATGACACTCTTAAACATTACCTCACATACAGTACGACTTGCAGGGCATCTGTATGAGACAGCAGTCTGCTACGGGTCACAGATGTTGTAATTAGAACCCAAACTGCCATGTGACACAATTTTAGTGACAGGAAACGGTCTCAGTTGCTGATATGGTTAGAAGGTAGTGATATGCATATACTGTCTGCTAAGCTGCTGCGAGGCTGAGACTTGGCTACATCACACTGCTTTGCTTGACCCAGGAGATTAAGGTTCTTCTGCAGTCTGTGCTGCTCCGGCTGTAACAAAAAATGTGAGGCCACCACCTCTGATTACAACTGCTAATTCTGCCAGCTTTTTTATTTACCAACGTTACTTTGACAAAAATCCATTCAAAGTGTGCTAATTCCCTGACAAAACAAATTTCCCCTGTCAAACATCAACTGGAACTTGCTTTACTTACAAATATTTGGTTGCAGATGGTACAGGAAGAAGTCCAGAGGCAGCAGACTATAATAGCAGCCCAGAAGAACCATCTCCCCTATGAGAAAAGGCATCCCTAAACCTAAACAATATTTTGGAGACCTGGACTCTGGTTTTTTCAGACATTTTTATGGTTATCTATTGCTTAATCATAACGGAGTAATGTACCTAAACCAACTAAGGAAACAGCAAAGGACTTTGAGTCAAAAAAATTTGAACAGTGAAAACTGAATGAATATTCTGTGTGCTCATAAAGACCTCAAGAGGTTTCCTTTTATAGACAAGGAAACAAAGATAAAGATATGGATAGAGAGAGAGATAGAGAGAGAGATAGAGAGAGAGAGAGGGAGAGAGGGAGAGAGAGAGAGAGAGAGATACACACATATAGCTAGTGGATTTAAAACAGCAAGTAAGACATTACAAAATAAATAAGGAACTCAGGAAGCATTACTTCAGCCTTCAGTGCAAGGCATGAGTCATCAGCTAATCATTCAGCAAAGACAATAGGGAAGAACAGGCAAGAAAAGCAGGGTCAGGAATTCGTAAGTCCATACTCTGATATGTCACAAACCAGTTGGAAACCCTTGGGCTCAGGCAGCTTTGTGCCTTTCTTAATCATACACAAGAAGAACATTAAGGATATAACAAATCTTTAGTACCTCAAACCATATGCATTTGCTCTACAGAATACTTAAGGTCTACCTCAGTTTTACTTACCCAATACTCCTTCAAAGAAACAATTTTTAGTGGCATAACGTATCAGAATGACAGTAAAAGATAAAACTTCATTCTACCCACATTTGAAGCTGCAGCTGCTTTAGCAATTTTTAATAAACATGTTTTACTCTTGTGGTAGTGCCTGGACTCACCAGGCATAGGCAATTTTACTACTGAGTTGCCCAGGATACACGCAGAGACCAGCAATCCCAGCTCTGCTTTTGCTGAGGCTGCAGGGGCAACAGCAAAGGACTGAGGCATTTTCTGAACTCTGCTTACTTTGGTAAAGCCACGAACATCAGCTCTCACCCAGGCCAAGAGGGCCACTATTTCAACACAGTTAAGCTCCCCCAGCAACACACATATCAATGACTACAAGGACAGGTTCCAGCAGTGCAGGTGCTGCAAGAGTTACAGCTGAGCTAAAGCCCTGACAAGGCATTAGGGATCCAGCACAGATATGCAGTTACTGAATTTAACTTCTTCAATGTTTTTTGTTATCAAACATCTTGTACATTGACAAAATAGCTATTCAACAGTGGCTATACTTCATATATAGACAGTGGTTAGGGAAAGACACTACATCAACACAGAAGGATTCTGCAGTAGTTAATAAAAACTTTGTGTCTGAGGAGACCCAGCAGGCCTGTTGATGAAAAATCAGGGGGAGTATTTATTTATTTATTTTCGCATATGCTAGGGCTTGAATCATGTCATTGATGAGTAACAGCTGGCTTCCGTGTTACACTTACTAAAAAACACTGACTCTTCTGTTCTCACTTACAGACCTAAAAAAATTTGCAGCCTACTAATAAAATCTCATTACTTCTGATTAGGCAACTGATGCAGCAGCAGCAGAAGCAGCAAATCACCACCTCACTTTCCTGTGATGCTTATGTATGTTAAACATTTATCTATTTTCATTAGTAAAGACATGATCCATGATGAATGGGAAAAAAAAAACCACAAAATACTTATTTCCCTGGAACTGCTCTTTGCCTGATCAAGATGTGTGCTCTTTTTATCTGCCTGTACCACTCCAGAGTTTTTATTCAAGTATTGAAAATGAACAATCCACTTGCCCTCTTGTATCCTCTGACACTGGCTCTCTGAGTAAACAGACCTGGATGCTGAGTATACAGTATCATAAACAGGAAGTAAACAGTAGTTAAAAAAAGATAGATTATAATTATTTCAGGTTATTAGAATAAAGATGTAGGCTCTATTCTGGAAAATGTTTATTAACAACACCTGGAACACTTCCAGATTAAGCAGCATGCCACGGGGTGATCAGTAACCACATCTCTTGCAAACCTCCAGAAATTAAGATGTAAACAGAATCAGGTTTTGTGGCTCTTCAATTTGTATCAAAAAGCAGCAAGGATGAAGTTGCTCCTGAATTAAGTTAATGTTGCTTGGAGTCTTTTAAAGGTTGTGGGATCTTTCTGAACATAAGAAAAAGAATCTATTTTTTTATTGTAAAGGTGGCCACAAGCTGGCACGGGTTGCCCAGAAAGGTTGCAGAGATTCCATCCTTGTAGATACGCAAACTCTGACTGGACATGGGCTGAGCATCCTGCTCTAGGTGACCCTGCTTTGAGCAGGGGGCTGAACAAGACAACCTCCTCAGGTGCCACCCTACATCACCTTAGTGATATAGATACCAACTACTTTCATACACTGTGGAGGTCACCCCCCCGGGGGATGGGCCATGGAAGCTGAAGCATGGTTGCACGGGGTTTCCCAGCTCCCTGGTTTTATCCTGTTCATTATTGGTTATAGGTGTTTTCCCCGCCCAGAAAACTGTGGTTGTCCCGTGATTCCTGGGTCTTGGGGGGAGAGTTGAAAAAGGTTTTGTGCCTGGCTGGCTACCATGTGCCGGTCTGTGTCTCTCCTGGCTGCCATGCGGTCAGAGAAATAAAACACCCATGAATATCTACCAAAATTATTGTTCCTGATTCTTTCTATGGACAAAGCTGTCTTCAGGGGAAGTGCAGGCCATACCGGACTGCAACAATACACACCTACTGGTAATTGTGCCTACTAATCTGAACTTGCTAAGACACTGGGGGAAGACTGTTGCACACGGGTATGATTTCTTGACTTGTTTCTTAATATAAATACGTAATTAGTGGATAAAGATCATTTCTATAATCAGAAAAGCCGCTGCTGCTGACCTAAAATTATTTCCCTAAACCCACAAAACTAAGTACAGAACATCAGTGTAAGCAACAATGAACCTTTACCAAACACAGAGCATTACCTTCTTATCACTCCAGGCCAAACAAGCCTGCTGAACAGAAGACACAACTGAAATGTACTAGGAAAAGGTTTTGTGTTTAGAGTGCCTGAATAAGATTCAGGAAAAGATCATGTATCTATAACCATTAAAAATAACACTGGACTTGCAGGTTTTTTTAAAGCGTACCACATTATTTCTGCTATAATGAGAATGTCTACTTTGCAGAGACAAAGCAGGGAACTGAAATGCTGAGTATTCTTGTGATTCGACTCATGGGTATTCAAGCAAAATACAAACCGACATCTAGGACTTCCTAGTGCATGTTACTCAGTTACAAGACAAATAGCTACAGCTTCTGAGCCATGCACGAGATCGTGACAAAAGGCAGTAATTTTTAGGCATGCATAGGTTTGCTGCATCTGAAGGACAAAGAACAGCTCTTCTCCTTCACATAAATTGCAGTTGCATTTTTACCCCTTGAAACTAGCAGTCATCTTGTAAGTTTACATACAAGCATGGAAGAGGTCAAGATCTTTATCCTGCCAGTAGATGTGAGAAAGAGTTAGAAACTATTTTAATGAAAAGAGCCCAGTAACAGCTGAATGCAACAGCTGACTTTTGGTAAGACCAGACTAAAAAAAGATTCCTCATTTCTTTTATACATAGTAGGTAAGAAAGCAAAATTTGCCACAGAAAAAGAACTGTTAACACATCAGCTGGGAGGAATAGGTGAAAAAAGAAAAAAGTGGGATAATTTATTATTCTAGATGTTATGCAGTGTTTATACCTGCAGTATAAATCTACCAGTTTACACCCACCAGTCTCTGCATAAGGCTTCAGGTCAGTGAAAGGCTTAGGCACCGGCTTAAAAATTTCAAGGACATAGGTGGTTTTGTTCACCTAAGACAGACCTGTGCTGACAGGAACTGGTCTTAAGCAACAGACTCCAGAGACTGCTGGAGACTGAAAAACATTAGGGTCAGATTCTTAGGCTGAACCTCAGAAGGTCTCACACCACCCCAGCTAAAACAAAGCCTTAAAACCCTTTCACAAAGCTCTTGAAACAAGTAGATGTTTTGATTGAATTTTGCTAGCTTACTGAAGTGTGAAAGGACATATGAATTATTTTTAAGTGCTTTTACTTGCTTTTTCTTCTGGTCAATAGAGCAGGCTCAATATGTCAAGAAGTCTAATACTGTTTGCTGTTAGTATCTTTCCTTTCTTATTTTAGTAGAGAGTACTGCTACAGAAAAGATAGGGTACACAGATATTTAATCGTGGGAGAAGCTATATAGTTGTATCAGGATAGATGGCAGTATTTTTGTCACCCATAAGGTATTTACAATCATGGAATATTTTGTAAAAGTAGTAGAATGAAGACATTAAAATAATTTTTTAAACACATACAACACATAAAAGATAATACAGCACAGTATTTACTTGTATTTTTAAAAAGACTGCATAAAATTTTTTATTTCAGTAGTTTGATATGTAATAAAAAGCTGTTTTCAGCACACTGGTAGAAAAATAGCTGTACAGAAATCAACACAGATCAGCATTTCCTGTCCTTACCACTCCTTAACCCACAGTAGTGGTCAACTGACTTCTCAAACACTTCTCTCCACTCATGGGATTTAAAATTTGGCATTTTAAATCCTAAAGCATTTTAGTGAATGTATTTTACAGGTACTCTTTTTCTTTTAAATTGAGATACTGCACAATTTCTCCTTTCAAAATCAAAGAATAATTTAATTTGGAAGTGACCTCTGACAGTGCAGTCTCCCACATAAAGCAAGGCAAACTTCCAAGTTAGATACAACTTCAAACTTCGATGAGATGCTGGGGGTCACATCCAGTTAAGTTCCAAGTAGGAATACCAAGACAGAATTTCCTTATTCTCTGGCATTAGCAGAAATTCAAGGTATAAACGAGTTATAAACTTTTGCAGTTAATTTCTATTTCAGTGAAAGGCCTTTTATATTCAGGTCTTATCTCAAGTGTCTTCACAGGGCTTTTTTTCTTCCGTTGTCTTGCTTAGACACCGGTCTGCATTCTCCTACACCTCCCCGACTTTCTCCAGTCATTAACTTCAATTCTTGTTTTAAAACTTTACCCATTGATCCTTAATAAACAGTTCTATGGAATACTTTAATTATTATCTTTCTTCATTTGCTATTTGTTGATTTTTCTTCCTCCCACAAAGCCACTTTCAAACCCAAATTTAATTCAGAGAACAACAAAGTTTATAGCTCTTTCAGTCCCTGGGTGACAACTGTCCTTGCAAGCTCCCATCATTTTCTGTGCATAGCGAATGCACTGGGGCAGAACCAAAGTGACATTCTTACCAACAGCTCCCTAAGTATTTAAGATTGGCAGGTACCAAGAAAGACAATTCACCATTACTCCATGACTTCACTCCTCAACACATATGATTCAAAATTTGCTGCTGTATTCTCAGTGCTCATAAACCAGCTATAAACTGGGCCACTCTTAAGAGCTTCACCAGCCACACATGTTGGTCTAGCACATTTCTCTCTATAGTACACTCACTTAACCAGGGGACTCATGAATGTCTTTTGAAAAGGAGAACAAATCAGAGCACAACCAGAGGGCTGGGAGGGGTAGCCAGGGTAGCAGCCAGCAGGACTAACCACAGTGCAGGTGTGCTGCTCAGGAAGGGCTGTGAAACCTGCAAAAGCAAGACAGAGGTGTTGTTTCAGCCTTAATAAGGGAGAGCTCAACAGCTGAATATCACCACCACCCCCATGAAAGGAAGAACAATCAAACACATGCCTACTCGTGGGCATGGCTTCCTTAGTAAGGTTTGAATGGGCATTATACAGACAATGCGATAAATGAGGGTGATAAGGCTAAGACTCAAATTTTGAAGGGATGCATGTAAGAAGCTCATGAATCTGCACTAAAATTCAAAGGATATTCTGTGTGGGGCAGAAGAGTCATCTGTTTAAATCTAGTTCTTTTTGACCTGGATGAGTAGATGAATGCCACTAGCATTGTCTGAGATGACTCTGACACAGCAAGCACCAAGAGTGGAGCTCCATGTAGCCAACACATACTCTCACAGTTTACAAATTCTCATAGAAAGCTGCAAAGGGAACTAGACTTCCCACACACATCAAGTGCTACCTCCAGAAGATTGTTAAAGTACTGCAGACTGATGTAATGAGTAATGTATGCCACTTTCACAGTATCACATTCCTTTTAGTATTACAGACAAATCTCAGCTCAAGAACATTCCCCATGATTCCTCAGCCAGACAGAAAAGAGTACACTTCTTACAAAATCATGTGAGTTTGAGAGCACTCCATGTAATTTAAAGAGGCACAAAAAGGTTTTCTTTCCTTTTGGAAAAAAACCCCCAAACCAGTATTTGCAGAATCTGTTCATAGAGTACAATAATCAAGCTCAGAAATATAACTTAACTGTAGTTGGTGTTCTAGTGAAGTTGGGCTGTTCTGTCTTGTGATGGTGCCTCCTCCCCAGGACAGATGCATCACGTTGCTGATACACTTTAAGGGTTTCTTACACATGCTTTCAAGACATACCTTATTTGAAGTCTGAAATACAACAAAAACTGGCTACTCTCCATAAATAAACTGCCATGTCATGGGTTGTTTCTAACTTTTGGACCCTTCCCCATGAAAATGCATGACCCAAAAGCAAACTGCAGTTGGCAAAGTCTCCATGTACTTTTAGAATATCTCCAAATGGAACAGCATCTGACTGGCTCTGGAGGGGGTATTCCTACCAAATCTGCTTTTGGGAAGAATGTAAGTATACTCTGCCATATACCTAGTGGGCTTATTACACAGTGTTCACTAATTCATATTTGCCCAGCCCTTTCTGTCCTTACTATAAAAACCATTTCTTTTCATTCTGTAATGCTTTACCAGCTCCTCCATTCAGTATTATAACCTTGTAAGGAACAACTGTGGAATAAGTCAAAAGATATTTCAAATAAGGCATTAGCATCTTCGTAGGGTTATCTTCTCCATATTTTGTTTCAAAGGTTTCTTTTCACAAAATTTCACAAAAGAAAACAGCATTTAAAAACATAAAAGTAGTTGCAGGGTTCCTGGCTCACAGTTTACAAGGTGACTACTGAACAAGGAGGCAACACCTGTTGTAAGCAATAACCAGAAATATCTGTGCTCGTTCATTATGAACAGAGATTAAATCCTTTTTTTTTTGCGAGAGGTGCAAGATGGAATTGCAAGCAGCTCCCTTCACAGGGTTCAGACAGGTCTGGGACTTTGCTGGAGGCTATGTGGTGGGAAAGAGAAAGAAGCCTATTCTTAGATAGCTATAAATGGAAAAAGACAGCAATGGCATTTTAAAGCTTTCAGAACAAGAGCTCTTTTCTGTTTTGATTTTTTTTTTTTGAGGCAGGGGAAAGAATTTGCCTTTTATAACTGAAAGGCAGTAACAGGATTAAAACAGGAAATTAGGTACTAACTTTTTAAAAAAAATTACTAATCACATTAAATTTCATCTGTACAATAGGATACAGGCTCTCTCCTTGTTTCCTTTGCTCTCAGGCTTCTAGCAGTTATCAAAATTGGTACAAATGGCAAAACAGGGGTTAGCAAAACAGACAGAAGTGAATACAATTTCTTTACAAATTTTTTAAAAGCCTGAAATTCTTCTGTCCTTTTTATCAATCTCCAACTCCAAACAAGAAGGGAGGAGAACTCCATTTCTGATGTGTGTCCTCATTACAACTACGTTTATTTCTGATATAACCTTCTTGACAGCTGACCCAAATGCATGTCAAAATCCCCCTCCCCTCAAAATTTATTTTGAGATTCCCACAGAGGAAGGCAGTGGGGGGAAGTCAGCCTATGGATGCTTTTGATTGACATGATGTACAAGCTTTATTTGCAGCACAGTAAAACACCACCCCTCTTACTCTGACAACAGAGCTGACAGACTTCCTGAGGAAACAGACAGCCACACACACCTTATTCCTAGGGCTGCTGGTGGGAGGCACAGGGACAGATGATGTCTTTAATCAGAAGAATCTTACTTGAACATTAAACTTATAAAGACCCCAAGGGAACTGGAGCAAAGAAGCTGATCAGCTTTTTCCAGCATTCTGCTGGACTGGTACAAAATCCTGGTGAACTAATTCGCTTGTGGATGAGCACATTTGCTGCTTTGTCATATAGTAACAGATTTCAGCTGCCTCAGGTCAACTCACAGGAGAACACGATGCGAAAGTAATGACTAAATATCCCATGAAAACTACTCTGACTTTCACTTAAATGAGCAGTTAGTTCACCAGTTTTCATCCTTTATTGCTGTAAAACAGAAGAAGAAATGCTGACCAAATTATAACAACCTTTGTATAATTTTTATATGATTCCATGCTTCATAAACAAAACCACATCAACTGCATGAACTGTGTCCGCATATAAAAAAATATGCTTTAGTCTAAAAAGGTAAGCCTTCAATGACTGTATGTCAAGCAGAAATGTTGCTTTCACAGAATGATAAATTCTGTAGGTTATATTCCAATGAGACATACTCAAATCTGAAATTCCAGCACATATTACTGATTTAGGTTCCGGGTAAGTAGCACCAGTTTTAAAGACAGGCCCTTTGTACATAATTGTCTAAAACTCCAAAGCACTTCTACAAATTTCTTTTTCCATGACTTGCATTTGAGGGAATTGGAAGCTATAAAAAGTTCCACAGAAACAAAACCAGCATGAAACATTTAATGCCAACCATCCAAATTTCCATGACAACAGCTTCAGTGAGCTCACCTCACTACAGCAGCAGACCAACAGTTCAGTAAATGTAGAGAGGCAACTGTTAAGATCTGGTAAAAGTAAGATATTTGGCTACAGAGCTCCTTGAAATAATCACATAACCCCCTCAAAATGTTTGATTGAAAAAGAAAGGAGCTGTTTAGTTAGCTCAGCTTTGCCATTTTCACTAGCAGGGAGTGTCCCTGTACAACTATGCATAAGCAGCCTCTTTCCCCCAAACCTGCAATTTCACAGAATATCTGTACCTGAAAATCCTGTTTGGTAGCTGCATATCAAAGGTTTCCCCGGGGAAAAAACCCCATGCTTTTGATTACAGTGATGGTGCTGCAAAGATATAAAGACAAACATTAACACGTCCAAAGCTAGCAACTTTTGAGTTGGGAAGAAGCTTCCAGATACTCCAGCTACAAATAACTTCTGGTTTGGTTCCAAAATGTGACCATCAACACGTGTGCTTACATACACAGTGTCCTGAGAATGGAAGACAATAAACATTTTTACGCTCTCTTCACAGTGCTTCAGTTAGTGACAGACAGAAATCTAGGGCACAGAAATTCCAGATAACCTCTTCAGGCCTGAAATTTTCACTAGGCACTAGCCAACAGGTCAACAGCCCAATTAAACAAAAATTCCCTGATGGGCCCCTACTCCCTCCATCAGGGCCATCCACTGTGCCAGCGTGTCCATACAGCCAAAGCCATGTATATGCTGTTTGTCCAGCTTCTCTAATTGGATTCTCAAGTACAATCTTGTGTGACTACTTCACTACTTTATTTTGGACCAGGAACATGCTTGAGAGTGGATTCTGCCACTCCACTTCTTGTGTGACAGACTACGTTGTGGGGGTGTCTCAAAACACCAGAACTGTCATCCATTTAAACAGAATTAAACCTTCATTTTGTGATACATTTCACTGCAAACAAGCATTTGGTTCACAACATCACATTAGGGCCAGTTCAAGGTAAATCTCATTTCCTTGAGTGAGGCATAGAACCTGGTCCTCAGCACCAGCAATTCCCCTCGAATAACATGTTGCTGTATGGCACTTAACTAACGTAGATGCAACCTACAGAGGATTTCATCCAGGCTAAGAACTGCAGCTTTCATGCACCTGGCCTGCTGATCCAGGAATACTGGCTTGGCCTTTCAGGAACTTGAAGGCACAAGGGAAAAGAGGCACCAGAAACCCTGTTGTTATGCTCTAGTACACTGCAACAGGGCAAAGGTGCCTGAACTTCCCTCTCACTTCTCAGTAAGCAAACCATGCTTTTCAGAAAGATTTTACTTTAAAAATACGACACTAAGCAAGTTTGAAGATGATAGAAAATTGGGAGGAGCTACTGACTCTCTCAAAGGCAGGGAGGCCCTGCAGAGAGACCTTGATAAACTAGCAAGCTGGGCAATCAGCAACCATATAAAATTCAACAAGGGGAAGTGTGGGACTGCACCTGGGATGGGGCAACTCTGGATGTACAGACAGACTGATGAATGAGACGCTGGAGAGCAGTGCTGCAGAAAGGGACCTGGGGGTCTGGTGGGTGGCAAGCTGAACATGAGTGAGCAGACCCCTGGCAGCCAGAAGGGCCAACCATGTCCTGGAGTGCATCAGGCACAGCATCGCCAGCCGGGCAAGGGAGGGGATTGTCCCTCTCTGCTCTGCACTGGGGTGGCCTCACCTTGGATATTGTGTGCATTTTGGGGTGCCACAGTATAATAAGGATATAAAGCTGTTTAAGTGCGTCCAAAGGAGGGCAACAAAGATGATGAAGGGCCTTGAGGTGAAGCCATACGAGGAGCGGCTGAAGGCACTTGGTCTGTTTAGCCTGGAGAAGAGGAGACTGAGTGGAGACATTGCAGTTATAACTTCCTCATGAGAGGAAGAGGAGGGGCAAACACTGATCTCTTCTCTGTGGTGACCAGTGACAGGACCCAAGGGAACGGCCTGAAGTTGTGTAAAGGGAGGTTTAGGTTGGATATTAAAAATGTTTCATCCCCCAGAGGGTGGTTGGGCACTGGAACAGGCTCCCCAGAGAAGTGGTCACAGCACCAAGCCCGACAGAGTTCAAGAAGTGTCTGGACAGTGCACAAGGTGTGACTCTTGGGCGTGTCTTGTGCAGGGCCAGAAGCTGGACTTCATCCTTGTGGGTCCCTTCCAACTCAGCTTCTTCTGTGATTCTATGAAAACTCTCCTATTAAAATCCCATAGTTATGCATTAATGCATCTCTGGATTTGTTACTGTAACTTGTTTAAAAAGCGAGAATAACTGAAAAGAATTCAGATACAATTCAGTACAGTTAACTCAGTGATAAAACCAACAGACAGTAGTTAAAGTCATTCCCTTGCCTCAGCTTCTGTTCTTTGAGTTCTGGCTGCTCTTCCCAGCTCTGCTGCCTCACCTCCCCATACAAATTAGTAAGGATCTCTTGACATATTTTGTATATCTTAACTGATACATAAAATACTACCAAAACAGAGGCTGAGAATTTTTTTCCTCTCAGTCATTGGCATCCATAAGTATTTCAGCTTGAACAGTTGAACTGTAAAGGCTTCTAATTAAAAAAAAAAAAA
>VYXC01004916.1:593366-653472 GCA_013397175.1 Platysteira castanea | reverse complement strand
AAAAAAAAAAAAAAGGCGCCAAGATGTAATTCCTTTAATCGAATAATAACTGAGTAATTCCATTGAGGATTTACTTGTTAAGTCATTAATCAACCTCTGTACACCATACACAACCTCAGCTCTTTCAAATTCAAAATAAAATGGCTCAAAAGACTTCTAAAAGTATTTAAAGTGTTTATTAGATGGCACAGTAAAAAAGTTCCAGCAACCCCTTAAAACAGAGGTTTCTTAGAAATGCTGCTGCCTCTACATTCAGGACAATGGGAAATTACAAACTGTAAAGAGGCTCTTTACCTGACTTTTTCCTAAGGATATTTCTATTTATGGGACCCAGAATGGAACTGCTGCTTTGGTGTTCTCAGAAACACCTCCAGTGCACATAAAAGACTGCTTCATAACAGTAGCCTTTCTAAAAAGGTTATGATGTGAAACAGTATTTTAAACCATCAAATGTCAGGCAAATAAAGTTAAACTGCAGTGCTGCAGATACATGCATATATGGCAAAAAATCCAAACAAATCCTTAGTTGTATTATCCATCTTTGATAGGACCTGGGGTTTTCCCTGATCCTGCAGGATTTACTAGTAGTTTTGCTACTGGTTGGCTCAGAACATGTTAACCATATGAAGACAGCTAGCATCAACTTCCAGAGTGCTTTTCAGCAAAGAAAAGCAAACAGTGTTTGACTTGAGGCTAAAAGTTCTGTTTTGAATTGGAGAGGACAGAACCTGTACAAAAGAGCAAGCTCAGCTACCTTGTCGGGCTTGGCTTGTTAAATCTGAAGGTCAACACGAACCTGAAAGAAGACACTCATGAGAAATTAATTCAGAAAGGCATAAATGATTCAAGAGAAAAATCTTGCTAAACTGCAATCTACATGGCCAAGAATTTCTCTGTGGAAAGCTCTACTCCTTACTAAGCACCCCTAATGTACGTGACAAACACAGAGGACACTTCCCTACTACACCTGCACAGCCACATAAAAGCTGTGTGAGCGACTATATTCCGGCCCTCTCCCATCAAACGGGGAACATCTAAGCAGAGCAGGTGCAATTCAAGCCTGGCATGCAGAAGAAGAAATGGAAGGACGAAGAATAAAAGCAAACAGTTCCAAAGGGAACTTAACTGCTGAGTAACTGAGGGGTTTCACCACAGGACTGACTTAATTTCAAATGCTGAGCACATATTCCTCAGTCATCACCCAGGCCCCCCGCAGGGAAAGGTGGGGAGTGACTGGCATACAGAAAACAGTGCATTCTAACTGCTTGGTATTTTGTGATAATCTGCATTTATCTGAAAGCTGTCAATTGGTAACAACATTTTACCCCAACATAAACTGACCTGGAGAATCACACTGAGCAGAAACGTAGTGTTTTCTGACAAGGGCATTGTGTAAACTTGGGCACCAAAACACAGCTCTGGCAGAAATCTGCATTTTCTCTTTGCTACATTGCTGGCATCCAGCCTGGGAGACAAGCGAGGGTCTGTCCTTTCAGCCCTACCCACAGCGTCAATGGCTTCAAGGAGATTCTCCCACAAGCAAAACTATGGCTTTTGAGCCTTCCCTCCTCAGTGATTCCCAATTCTTGCCTGGCACTAGTACTCTATTAACTACTTGATTCTTGATACAGTATGCAAGTATTCAAATTCCTTTACAAAAAGGGTTATCAGGGGTAAATGCACTAGCACAAACAAGAGTTGCACTCCACAGAATACCACCACCACTTACCTACCCAAATAATTTATCGTAAGTAAGATGGGATTAAGACAGATTTAACAAATGCCTAAGTTTTTTGGCTTTAGACAGTGTTAAAATGCCTGGTTATGATGGCTCCTGAAGAGACCAAAATTTGATTTGTTCGGCTAAAATGTAAGTCATTTACTGAGGGATTAAAGATGTCCAAATGTGCTCAACTTTGCTGGAAGCTGTAGGGAATAAAAGAAAGAGGCATGTCAGTTAAACTGGAGCAAAACATCCTCATAAATGAGTGTGATATACCCATAACAGACCAGCAAAGAAGCCAAGATTATCCTTTCAGAACACTCTTAAAAAGCAAAAAAAAAAAAAAGAGCAGGAGGGGATTTCTTGGCCATCCTGATTTTCAGTCTCTCATTCCTCTTCATTCCTTTGTAGAAGGCAAATTAATTTCATTTGTAGCTTCTGATCTAAACTAAGAAATATACTGTTACTCTCATGCATGCTCCTCCAGAGGTCTATTAGGCATTCTGTTATACAGGAAATTGTAGGAATGATGGCAAAACACCAGGAAGATCAATTCTAACAGAGCATATAAAGCTAAAATAGGATTACAAGAAATAAAAGTGGCATTTCCAATATTATTATGATTACTTCTTCAGTAATATTTCATGGCACAAGCCAAGTAGCCATATCTTGCTATACTCAATAGGATAGAAACTTTGTTGATGGCTTGAGAGCTTCCCTAACCGAGGAAAGCTCATAGGCCATTCTGGCACAGAAATCCTTTAAAAAAATCCAAACCAAACTAAAACTTACTTCTTGTCTTGCTATTGGGAATTTCAGAGCATCTATAGTAAATACACCCTAAAATCTGATTTTCATAGGAGAAGGAATCCAAACAATCAGCTTCTCAACTCAAGGTCCAAGACTAGCCAACCCAGATGGGGAGAGCTACACTGTAACCCCACCCTCTTCTGCCACTGCTGGTGGCATGTAAATGGAGGTTCCTCAGGCTTCAGTAACACACTCTGCAGCTCTCAGTTCCCCTCAGGAGGGAACTGGGAACATCCTTTTCCCTAGCTGAGAATCTGAGGACACATTTGCTCAAAATTCTCTATTTATACAATTTGTTGCTTTAAGAACTGTTTTTATTTCTTCAGCAATTAGTTCTCTAACTCTGGCAGCTGTCAAGCTGCTTCTGAATAAAAACATGCATTATAAAATTTAGCAATTTGTAAAGAACTAAGACTAATCTTTTTTTTTTTTTTTAACTAAAGCTGCATTAAATATAGGAACAGAAATAAAATTACTTTTAACTCTTACCACTGTATTATTACCTCCTACTAATTAATTAATAATGTGCAAGTTTACCACTAAAAATCTGCATGTCTTTTTCGTTTTGAGACTAAAGCTTTGACATTTTTGAACCCCACAACGATTACTTTTAGTAACAGTTACTTCAGTGATCTAAAGTGAATATGAATAGTCTTTGTGTATCTACAAAAGAAACTGTATTTTCTACTCAGAACAGTGCAAACAGTTTACACTTTCAAGAGACTATGCTTTTAGGTGCTTAGTCAAAGGTTTCTCTTAAGTCAGTTGTCTAACTTTGTATCAAACCATGTAGGAAAAACAGGTATAACTATCCTTTTTTATTTAAATAACTTTAGGAGACTAAAACAAGTCAGTACTTTAAAATTCATTATCCACAGGGACATCATTCAGGGGTTTAGCCAGCATCTACGTGGCCAGTGGGGGCAACATCAGTAAGACTCAAGTAGGGTTTTATCCTCCAGCCCAGAATAGGCCCCATGGCTGAGCCTGGCAGCATTGCAAAACTCAGCCCTGAGGAGCCAGGGTGTAGGTAAGAGACAAGCTGGGTAAAGCTGCATGTAAAAATGCGTAAAGAAGATATATTAAAATGTAATGTTTTTATAAACACCAGGGAAACCGATTTTATACACATAGCACATGGGAGTAAATTGCTTCACATGTAACTGCAGGCCTTGGGGACCTGCATGTGAGACTAAACACTTATGTTACTTAAGTTGGGGGGTCACTCATTTTTAAGTCATAGATGCAAGGGGACAACTTTGCTTCGAAGGGGACAGTTTCCTCCTCCCCCCATCCCACAGTCCTTCCCTGTTCTGGAACGGGCCACCATCTTATAAAAACTGGAAAGGCTTGCATTTGTGTTGAAAGCCAACAGCAATAGCTCCTACACTTTTACTGATCAGATTTTGGCAGGCAGGAAAGCTTTCTCTATTCACAAGCCTCATTTTATATTTCTAAGTACACTGCTTTGCTTTCCCTCCCAAATTAGTGCTGACAATTAATGGCCATCAAAAGAATAAAACTAAGTAGTTGTGAGGAACCAGCATTGAAATAATTAGTTTTGAGAAAGCCCAGAAAGCACTCCTAAAAGCAGTTAAAAGTGTGTTTCTGCAAGAGCTCGTTTCTCTAAAAACACAGTGAACTCCATTTGCTACAAGTTCTGACCTTCTCCAAGACCAGCTCCTCTCCGAACAGCTGCCTTGCCCAGCTGACAAGTGAACAATGAGGGAAGGAAATGGGCCAGCCCTTGGGGGCATCCGTGAAGTATGTACTCAGTGCCATCATTCATCTTTAAGAGCAGCCGCCTGTACAGGAGACCGGCACATTTGTAGGAGTCGGCATGGACATCAGCCGGTAACATTCGCTCAGGTAACACGGCAAACCGGGCCTTACGGTATGCATAAGACAGAGCCTGAAGCATGACAGCAGAGGCAGCTACACGTGCTCCACCTAATAGGTCTTCATCCAGAGAAAAAAAGGCAAGTGGAAAGAGAGAAGGATACATTTCGATTTTTCAGGGTGTGTCTAAAATTCAGCAGTCTCCTTTCAAAACAGAATAGAGCAAATCCTTCTGCCTGAGAATCTGAACAAAGGCAACAGTCACATATCAAGCACTTCCCTCTTACTGTCTTCCCAGGGCTGGCATTTCACCTGTTAAATATTCAGGAACGGGGATGTAGAAATAATTAAGCAACTGACCATTTATACCTGACAACAGAGAAGGGCAAACCAGGTTTTACGTGGTCTGCCAGCAGCCTACGCTATCTGTTAAATTTCAAGACGAAGTCTTTTTTCCCAGCTAATTCATTCAAGGAACCTACAATTCTTGCCTGTCATACAGCTGTTTCACACACTTGTCCTCTTCTACATGTTAAACTGTGCCTTGAGACAGAATATCATTTGCAGCTCATTTTAATTCAGAATGACTGTTCCTTTGGAATTTTTTTTAAGCATCAGTTCAAAACTATATTCTATAGATCTCTAACCACGTTTACTGCTTTGCATCCATATGTAATTTCAGTTACAAAGGAAAATCCTACTGAAGCCCTAGACACACAGATGAAGAAGCCAGCATGACACATGCATTGTCACAGTTAAACATGTAAGTGTCCCACTAAAATCCAACTTATTGTTCTTCATAGATTCTGAGCATGACAAAAACCAGGGGGAAAAAGAGTCCAAAACAAACAGTGGGAGCGCTGTTACACATTTCCCAGAGGACACAAGTAGCGTTAGACTCCAACAGGCACTAAGATCAGGCCTTCTGAGCAGTTTTAATAACAGCTCTCCCCTTTTGCAGCAAAGTAGAACAAGTCGGCCAGACCTCCAGCTTCGCTTCGAGCCCCTAAACCCAAGCCACGTCTGCCAGCAGGTTGACTTTACTGGTCACTTTGAGTGCTCCTCCTTTTCCTTGGCTGAACAATACAGCATGGCTCTGCTCCCTTCCCAGAGATGACTGACTTGCCTTGAAATTACACGCGAACATCTGCAAGCCCCACGGCTGGACTTTACTTCCCGAGCGCGGAGGGCGGCGGGCGCCGCGCCGCCTACCTTGGCCACCCAGCTGAACAATGGTGACATCCTAGGGGCTCCGGCGCGGCGATCCCTGGCTCCGGCCGCTCCTCTCCGCCTCTCCCGCCCGGCGCTGCCACCGCCTCATGCGCCGGGAGGGAACCGGCCCGCCCGGACTCCCGAAGTGTCCCCGCCGCCCAGCGCCGGCCGGCGGCACCGCGAGCTCTGGGCGCCGCGGACACTGCCCGTGGCGCCGCCGGCTGCAGCCGCGGGCTGCGGGGCGGGAAGGGAAGGGAAAGGAAGGGAAAGGAAGGGCCGCGGCCGCGTCCCGCCCCCGCCGCGCTCCGCCTCCGGCGGGGCTCCCCGCGCCCGCGCTGCGGCCCCCGTTCCCGGCGGGCGGGAAGGGAGCGGGCTCGGGAAGGGAGCGGGATCGCCCTCCGGCAGCGCGCCCGGCAACGCTGACAACCGCCGGCGGCAGCCAAGCGCTGCCCGGCCACGTAATTCGGCGCTGACGATGGGATTCGTAACTAAAACTTTCTGGGAACACCCCTGCATCGAAGTCATTCCTAACATTAAAGGATCGAGCGAAAAATCATCTGTTTGAAACCACTGTGAAATGTTACACTTCCAGTCAATCTTGCCATTCGTGTTAGGCATTTGACATCACAGGATAGCAGCTCAACTTCCAGAAATCAGACCGTCATAGAAGGCCAGACAGTAGTGGACATGCTTCCGGCAGGTCCTGGGATGTTACTTGCCACTCAGCCAGGAATGCTGTTCATTCCTGTCGTTGCTTCGGCTGAGCCAGCTGTGAACCTTCCCCTGCTCTACTCAGTAGCCATAGGGCTGCCTGAAACAACTAATTTTCCTGAGTTTGGAGGAAGGCACAGAACTAGGAAAGGGAAAAAGGCTTGGAGTTCACAGGAAATAATCCACTGGGCCCTAAACAAAAAGCCCTTTATTTTCCACCACCTCACAGAAACAACATGAAGAACTAGATTTGCACAATCATAACAGAAAAGCATAGGGGTCTGTTCTGCACTTCTCAATAAAATTCAACTGGTCAAAGTTAGATGATGAAGTGCCAAATTCAGGTCTTCGTTTTGCCCAAAGACACACTGACCAAGACAGCAACTCCACTGGGGGAATGCCCTGCATATGCTTGCACTTGCACACTTACGGCCAGTGGAATGATCTCCGGGTTAGAGATGACACTGCTTCAGTTGTTTGAGTTATTAAATGAAAACAGGAGGGAAAGAGTGACATCCACGCACGTGGGCTGAGGAGAAGCAGAGCCAATCTCACAGCTCACTGAGGAAAAAGAGGGGTAGTTTTGGCCCCTGCCCCAGACTGCATGATCCTGCAGCCCTGGGTTTGGTTCATGCAAAGCAAACAAGGCAGCGAGCTGCCAGAGAGCTCCATCACCTCCTAATGCGGTGCTGGTGAGTGCCCTAGTGCTGCTGTATGCCTGTAACGGGCCACAGAGAGATGAGGGGGCAACACAGAAGCAGTTCTTCTCAGGCTGTACCTAAGCTACAGTTTCTGAAACTAAAACCTTAACAAACACATTTCAGATCTTCATAAAAGGACAATAGCGTTCCATTTTCTAATAGTTTTACACATTAGAGATAATTCACAAGGATGGCCAATGGCTCTTTATGTCATTATGACAGTGGCCATGGACATTTTGATTGTACAGATGTTCTTAGCCATAAGCCCAGTAAGTGACTAAATATGACCAACACCCATTCTAGAAGCAGTCTGGCATGATAGAGGGAGAAATTTTCACTGCTGCTACTGTTCATGATGTACAGAGCACATACATGAAAAAATGACATCTGTTCTCAGGGCCTTAAACTCAGAACCTGACGAGAACACTAGAAGTATTACCATCTGAAGTACAGAACCAGGTCTGCTTTTATTTAATAAAGTGACTGAGGGCAAGAGCAAGGCAGAATGCTCCTCATTATGTGCTGCTTATAGTTGTACAGTATAACCACTATATTTGATGGTAGCATGAGAGTCTCAAGAGTCTCATTTCTCTAACACTGAGTGTGAACAACATTACTTCTAAAATATTATTTCTTCCCCTTTCTCTGAGGAGCTCCTGCCAGCTTAGGAGTTTTTCCAGCTCCCCCTTCCTGACTGGCATCTTTACACAATTTTAAACTAACAATACACACATCTCCCCCTGAGTCCACATTAAACACTGATGTCAGTCAGGATACCTGGCTTCTTGCCCTGTCTGCAACTGGCTCAAACAGACATCTCCAGTGCGTCACTTCACACTACTTAACTTCTAAACCTGATACATATAGTTGTTATAGTGACATTTGTAGGATTTTAAATGCACTCTGAAAACTTCTACATGCTTCTATAGGATTGGGAAGAAGAGTAGTCTTGTGGTGAAGACACTGAATTAGGAGACAGTAACAAGGAATGAATTCCAGCTTCTGCTGTTAATATGACTTCCAGGCATGCTACATAACTGCTCTCTCTGCTTTAGTTCATCTGTTAAATGAAGATGATAGATGCCAGCCTTGAAAGAAGGAGGAGTGGGCACACTGGCATTTGGGAAACAGCTGGAAGTGAGGCTTAAGTGTTCAGCTATAAAAATATTTAGTAGTGCATGAAATTCTTCAGTGTAAATGAAAAGGTCACTGTGTTGCTTACCTTCCAAAAAAGATGCATTAAGTAATGTAGTGGGAACAATAACTGCATTCATTTTTCAGGATGTTCAAATTTCTAAAAACATAACCTCTGTATTTTAGTATTTGAAGTTTGGCTTGTGTAGATAACTATCTCTCCAAAAATACTACATACCCATTTTGGGGAAATGGAAAAATTCAGGGCCAGGGAATAACATCTGTATTGCATAAATAGTAAGTAGCACTTGACACCGTCTTATCCAAGTGTATGATCTCTTAAAATCAAAACAAACCTCTCAGTCCTATAAGCTGTTCCATGTTATCATGGAAAGTATTAGCAAAATATTTCTGGCTGTTTTTAAAATAGCAACAATTAAAATACTTCAAAGCCACAACCTAAAGCTTACATTGTCAGAAAGGTGATCTTTCTGTTTTACAGATGTCCTACATAAATTTACACATACACAATCATTTTTTCTCCAACAAAGTTTTCTCCATTAAAAGAAGCCATTTAGAGAATTAAAGAGATATGAAAAGAGAAGGGAGACATAAGGAAATACTAGGAAGGAAGGAGGGTGCAGTTGACCTTTTAACTCAAGATTATTTCTGACTTGCTGTCCTCTGATTTCAGCTTTCTCTAGGTTTAATGGCCATAAATATTTTTGTGAGTCTTCACAGTGTGTCATCACTGAATGATGTCTCACAAGAACTTGCCTTAAGGGTATAGCCACAACTGTGGTACCTGAGAACTGGCCTCTCCTGTTGCTTTTGTGTTAACACTAGTGGTGGTTTTAAAGCAAATCGCATTCCCATTTAAAAGCTTTTCCTTCTGAATTGTACTTAAACATGTTTTGGCAGTTATTCTTCTCATGAATTACCCCCTCTGTCCACATTCACTTACAAGTTTCACTTGTCTCCTTCCTCCCTGTACACAAGAAAGTCTTGATAAATTCAGGTGAAAAAAATGCAAGAAAAAAATATGCCTGCCATTAATTATCACTTTCCAATATTTGGTCTTTGTTTAAAAACACAGAAAATTTTTATCCTTTATCACTTATTTCTCACCATTCTTTAGGATTTCCCTGAGTATTGTCTCATCCTTTCTCATTCCAGGTGTGATGGTTTCTACTTTATCAGAGAAAAAAGAAAGAAAGAAAGTAACTACTGTGAGAGTACTGTTTGTGATGTGAATTCAAAGTGTAATAATGTTTTGGTTCTTAGATGCAGCTGTAATAAAACATACCAAAACAAAGATGTCTAAGGAAGCACCAGACTTTTATGGCACCTTCATATGATGTAAAATGCCAAAAATGATTCATCTAAATCCAGCAAAGGAAAAGAATAATGAATCCTCTGGATTTCATCCTATCCAAAGACTCAACCAAGCCTAACTCAGTGGTTTCTGAATAGATACTATGGTGAAGAAAAGAGTAAGCCTTGTTACTTCTTTTGGCTAAATTATACGCAAACGTTTTTCTCAATACAAAATAAAATATTAATCATAAAACCAAATTACTTCACCAAACCAGATCTGTGCCAGCCCCCTGATGAAAGACAACAGCAAGACCTGACACCTAACTACAGATTGGCAGTGGCCGTTCCTTTAATTCAAAGTACGTAAGAGCCCACTGCCCATGCTGAAGATGAAATCCAGCTGTCACCAAAGCACCTGGGATGATTTTCTTGGTGGTTTCCAGACACTTGGTGGAAACAGAAATGATAATTAATTGGATAATCTTCTTAGTACTGTGAGTGAAATACTCTGGCTATTTGCTAACCAGCAGCAAATATGAAAAATGCTGACATTGGGCCGGTGCCCAGAGATAACTTGCAATTCACTGTGTGGCAGACAGTAGAGAACAGTTCCTCACCAGACTGCTGGGCACTAGTTCAGCAGCAGAGTCCTTTCCAATATCTCCTGTAGGTTTAGCTTCCATATAATTGTCTTTTCCATCATAAAATTTGTAATTGCTAAAATGTTTTGTTTCAAATGGTATTAGGATTTCTCGCTCAGGAATGGAAAGTTGTGTTGATGATGGGCTATCTGTCCTCTTCCCTATCACCACTATCCCTTCTCTCTCCAACAGTGTCAGACCATAAGAGGGTTACCATGTGCTGAGGCTCATTTGGGATCCTGTACCTCAGCAAGAGGACTGAGGGAAAGCAAGATGTGTGAAGGGAAAGGTGATTCTACACCTGTAGGAGAGAAGCATAAGAGCACATGGGCCATGTTGCTCACTCAGCAGACAGTAGAGGCAGGGTCAGATCAACTGGAGAGAGGTCATGAGAGTATTAGAGGATAAAATACTTTATAAGGTTGAAGCAGCTTTTGTGGTTGGCTACCATTATCTTCAGATTCTTCCCCATGGGTCTGTTTTGGACAAAGAAGTATTTAGGTATTCTTCTCTCCATTTGAAAAGTTTTATCTAGAGAAAATGGGTTTGCTTTTCTTATGCTCTGTTAGAAGGCATTTGTGGTGATAGCAGATGCTGAGATGATCAGTCAGTTATCTTGAATGGAATGGATCATTTCTTATTTGCTCCAGAAAGTTCAGAGTGGAAGGGTTTTGGTGAAATCCTTAATCAAACAAAGGACTGGAGAAAATACTACTCACAGCATGTGGAACCCATCATCCTGTAAAGGTAGCCAAGGCTATACAAAATCAGCACAACATTAACACAATCTAGCTTTAGGGTCCATTAGTGCACATTTATAAACATTAGGGTCATCTGACACAAAAAGCTCACCTGGACTGAAATCATTGTGCCACTTCAAACACTTCCGAAAACACTGATGAGCAAACTTTGGATTGGCAAGCTTTATGCTGGATTGAGTATTTTTTGTCTTCCCACAGACAGAAAATAAAGCTTAAAGCTGTCAGGAACTTTGCCATGGATTCTAATTCCACTCAAGCATAATCATATGTCTGCATTTGACCACAATGAAATGTGCACTGCTGAGTGATCTAATTGCAATCTAATGATCAGATCTCTATAAATGAGTGAAAAAACACAGCCTGAACCTACAGGTAAGCCCAAGCAAGACTTACGACGATCTCTTGTGAAGAGATCACTTTGATCTGAATAGTTGGATGCAAAAAACCCACAAGGACAATGTGGCAAATGAGCAACAGGGAAAACCCAGCACAGCAGGGAATTGCCACAAAGAGATATCAGAGGTTCCATGCATTTATTCTGTTTAGTAATGAGGGTTTTCTGGGAGCTGTGAAACTAGCAGGAAAAGCAGAAAACAGGCAGAGCAAACTAGGAAACTGCAGAAGCAAATCGGAGAGCTCAATATAAATGGGGATGCGCCCAGAGTAGGATGACAAACACCCAGGTTAAGCCCTTGAGATCATCAGCTAAGTCTTGACTGTAGCTGAAACAGCTGGAAACCTCCTGTTTTTCCTCCTTGCAGGGCAGTAACTTTTGGTCTTCTCAGTGTCACCAAACTGAGGGATAACTTAGCGGAGCTCTACAGAATGCTGAGGTGGCTCTGAGGAGAGACCAGCAGATGCCACAGGGATGACACACACCTGCACACACACCCTGACACAACTGGATAAAATATAAAATACTAATTACGCAAGACTGCTTATTTTAAAAATCATCCAGCACTGGGATGCAAAATCAAATTGCCATTAATGTCCCCTGGCACTATATACATGGCTCTGAAAGGACTTTGGACCCAAGCTTCCTGCTGCTTCCTTGTGACAAGCACTTACAGGTCTCAGGAAAAGAAACCAAACTCTTAAAGTTTAAGAAACATTTTCAAAATGCAATTAATTAAAAGTTATACTTAAAGTGTTTGTTGATCTTAAAGCTTATATGATTAACTCAAGTCAGATGGGAAAAAAGACAATTCAGCTGGAGACAGGTCTCATTTCCTTTGTAAAGAAGCACTACCTCACAGTGGGAAAAAACCCCCAAACTACTAAGCACTTCTACTTCCAATAATAGATAAGTTATAGAGTAAAAAAAGTCTAGAAAGTACTGAGGAAAACCTATGAACAGAACATGACACCTCTCATTTGACTGGTTAAAATCAAAACATAATTATAATTTTATCAATTCCCCACATATGCTATGGGAGACGTATATGATGAATGCCTATTTCCATTGCATAGGACTTCATGTTAGTTTACTTAGTCCACATTTACTGTAGTCTACTAGAACACTAGTGATGAGTAATATAAAATAAGCAATCATGTATGCATTGTTTTACAGAGTTATAGTCTAGCTCTTGGTTCACATAATTAACTATAGATTCATAATTAACTATAGACAAAAAAGTAGTCCCATTTTGCCCCAAGCATATAATTTTGTACACTTCAGTTGCAACAGTAGGAAACCAGGAAAGTATATCGAAAAATAGCCAGTTCTCCACAATTTACTTAATAAATCTATTTCTAACAGCATTGATTTCTCATTATTAAATTCAGCCACAGTCCCCACAGACAGTACACAGATTCTAATAGGCTTATACTGTAGTTCACATATTCTAAAGCAACTGCCTTTTCAGTAAACTGAAAAAACTCCAGCTGTTAAAATAAAACTCTAAGTGTTAACTATTCTACCGCCAAACCAAAATAATTTTGTTTTTCCTGGGAACTGCTTAACAATAAGAACCATCAGTTCAGGTTTATCTCTCAGTATGTGTAGGGTCCAGAACTTAGCTCCACTCAATGGAGCTATACTGCAGTTCACATATGATGAGCATCTGAGTGTAAAAGCTATTCATTTGAGAACTGCCCCCAGCAAAATCACAGACCAACTTGTTACTATACCCTTATGCATCTTAAGCATATATAACAAAAAGAGGAAATAAATACCATATTGTCCTGTTCTTTTCCAGAATCAAGCTGAAGAAATTTTAACTTCTGTAACGTTGCCCTCATATCATAAGCCTCCCTGCTCCGGTGCTCTTGGACAAAACCCTGGTGGAAGAACTGCAGCAGCCAGCTGGGAACTACAGCAGCCCCTTGCAGTTGATTGAGAAGTGCACTCAGCTGCCTGCCCAACCCTTGCTCTGCATCACTTCTCATCTCCAGCCTTCCATTCGATTACAAGCTGCAGCATAGGACTTCACTAGGTATTTCCAGTGTAATGTGAAATCGAGAGTACCACTGGAACCTACAAGCATAATAATTTGCATATACAGTAATTTTGTATGGAGCATATAAATCTGAATTTTTATTAAATTATCTGTGATTTTTATTTTGCTGTGTTGTGCTGTTGATTATATTCCTTCTAAGCTGTCTTGCAAGTGGAAAACTTTATCAGCAATGTTCCCTTGCACATTTTTAACTTACTGTTTCTAATCTCTCCCCTTCCTACCCTCTTCTGTGGATTTATTAACCCATCGAGTGTATCTTTGCCAGTGATGTGGACTCTTTTGTATTTCTGGCTAAGTCATACTGTCTTTCAATTACAGTGAAAGCCACAAAATGACAATAAACCATCTTTAAAACCAAGATTCAAACACTGTCTTTACCAATCTGAAAAACCACTTTCCCCATACTCAGCTGGCTTTTCATTCAGAAATTTGCAGTTCCAGGTTTCTTTACAAACAACATTCCACATTTAGTTATTTTAAGACAACTCTGTTTTAACTTCTAAAAAACACACTGGAAAACATTTGTGAAATACAATACACAATAGAGAGGCTTTTAAAATACAGCAAAAGGATTTGTCCTTATGGCTCTTCTGCGGTTTTGATAAAGCTGCATCACTTCAAAGGGCTCAGGATATACTACTCTAAGTCATCACTGCACATTTCAGCCACATGTGCTGACTGCGCTTCCGCTCCTCTGCCAGAACAATGGAAGCCTTGGCGTGCTGAGTCAGCCATCCACAAACACGGATCCACGCAGACCAAATGCAGTCCCTCACCACAGGTTGAGTTAACCATGTCTTATCACCAAGAAGGTGAGATAGCTGCATCATTTCATGTAAGACTCATGGAGTTGGTAAAATTTGGAAATGTATACATATTTTCAGGAATAAAGGTTAAAATACTAGTTGACATGCAGTACACTACTGAAATACATAAATAAATACATAAATAATCATGGGTCAGTTCTGCCATTTCCTCCTTTCTGGATACTCTTAGTACTAACAGGGAACTCTGGCATTCCAGGAGAAACCTGCGCAAAGCTGGATGGATGGGCTGGACAGCTGAATTCTTCACTGAAACGATCTGGTAATTTCAGATACTACTGCAACTTGCAAGTCTGACCTCACATATTTGAATAATTTACAAGTCTTAACTCACATATCTGAATGTGTTCACAGGTGCAAAGAATGAATAAGTGAACCTCAGAAGTCATTCAAGCAGGTCTTTTACAATCACAGAATCAATTTAGGTTGGAAAAGACCTGTAAGATCATCAAGTCCAACCACTAACCCAGGACTGCTATGTTCACCACTAAACCATGTCCCCAAGTGTCACATGCACACATTTTTTGAATGTTTCCAGGGACGGTGATTTTATCACTTCCCTGAGCAGCCTGATCCAATGCCTGACAACCCTATTACTGAGGAATTTTTTCCTAATATCCAATTTAAACCTTCCCTGGTGCAATTGAAGTAATTTCCTCTCATCCTGTCACTTGTAATTTGGGAAAAGTGGCCAACCCCTGCCTTACTACAACCTCCTTTCAGGTAGCTGCAAAGAGTGGTAAGGTCTCCCCTGAGCCTTTTCCAGGCCAAACACCCCCAGCTCCCTCAGCTGCTCCTCACAAGCCTTGTGTTTCAGACCCTTCACCAGCTCCGCTGCCCTTCTCTAGCCCAGCCCCTCGATATCTTTCCTGTTCCGAGGGGCCCAGAACTGGACACAGGATTCGAGGTGCGGCCTCACCAGTGCTGAGTACAGGGGAACAGTCACTGCCCTGGTCCTGCTGGGCACACTATTGCTGATACAGGCCAGGATGCCATTGGCCTTCTTGGCCACCTGGGCACAGCTGGCTCATGTTCAGCAGCTGTTCACCAGCACTCCCAGGTCCTTTTCCACTGGGCCACATTCCAGCCACTCTGCCCCAGCTTCTAGCACTGCACAGGGTTGTTGTGACCCACGCGCAAGATCCAGCACTTTGCCTTGTTGAACCTCATGTAATTGGCCTTGGCCTATCTATCCAGCCTGTCCAGATCCCTGTGCAGAGCCTTCCTGCCCTCCAGCAGATCAACATTCCCACTCAATTTGGTGTCATCTGTGAATTTACTGAGGGTGCACTCAATCCCCTTGTCCAGATAATTGATAAAGATATTAAACAGGACATTTCATCCAGGGTATACTAAATTCTCAAGTGTCCCATCGCTCTCAATTATAATTTATGAGTAGAATGTAGGCCAGCTTTAATCAATTTTCCCAGCTTTTTCTCTTAGCATGCAAAAAGAACTTAATAAGAATCAAGTATTACATTCTCTCATTGTAGATCTACAATGTCATCCCCATACAAGTGCTTCAATTTCACTCAGAATTCCAGTTAAGACAAAAACCTGGAAGTCTAATTCAGCTGAAGTTTCAAACTGGCATCAAGACTTCCAGAACAGGCTGACATGCCTGTGCAAATGTGTTTACTTAAAGTCAGGTCACTGAGGGTTATCTGGCTAAGGAAAATTTGTCATGTATCTAGGTTTTTTATGGCTGGTTGGAAGTATATTGTCTCAACATGTGCAAAGGGATTTATCCTGAGACCTTGACAGTTTCTGTTCTGTAATTTTAACAAGAAATGTAATCAGAAATCTGTGTTTTGTTTGTTTGAGATTCCTGGGAACTTTTCTGACTCTTCCAAACCTAGCATGCATACGGATAGTCTATTAAACACAAAAACTGAAACAGAAGGAAATAAAGACAACTCTAAAGAAAAACTTGAAGCATGCCTTCTGCAGTACAGAAATTCCCTGCAGAAAGCCCACTGAAAACCTCCTCCCAGTAAAGAGGAAGCCTCCATACAGGCAATGCATGCATTCTGAGATATAAAAGCTATTCATTTGAGAACTGCCCCCACCAGAATCACAGAAGTTGCTATAGATCCTTATTCGTCTTAAGGATGTATCTAGTTCACTACACAGTTAATAACATACATGTAAAGAATATTCAAAAGTCCTGCCAGTTTCTAGAAGATAAGCTTTCATCCTTACACACATAAAACATATTCTAGCAAGCTCCTAACATGACTGAGAGATAATGTTTTCACATCTATCAGATATTCTGCTGAGGGGAGCTGAAACATCCCAGAATAGTGGCTGATGTCAAACACCAACCAGTGTTAAGCACACCTTGTTTTGTGAAATTTAACACACAAGAATAAACTCCAGAAACAGCAGTATTTCTATTCTACAGATTTTACATACTGCTGCTTCTTGTTGCATAGTAAAATACAAACTCATTCCAATACTTTTAGAGGCATTGAAAAATACTGAAAAAAAAAACCCAATGAAAAACAAACAAAAAAAAAAAACCCACCAAAAAACCCCCAAAAACAAACAAACAAACAAACAAACAAACAAACAAACAAACAAACAAAACACACTAGAAGAACTCAAACAGAACTTCAGTGGGACAATTGGGAAAAAAAAAGTAAAATGGAAATGACAGTACTGAAAGTACTGTTTCTTACTGAAAGCCCACCAGCGTCTTTCAACTGATCTCAACCAGTTTTAGATTAAGCCTTCGGTATCTCCACGGTAAGGTGAGCAATTCTCCTGCTGGTGGAAAGCAGCAGCAGCAGAGGTGAAAACTGTCACAGCAATCGCAGCATCTTACATTTGCTCCAGACAGCCACTAAGTGGCACTTAAACACCTCATCTTAAACCCTGATGAATCTGCGAACTTGTGAAGGGACTGGGGAGACAAAAGGAGTTATGCACTCTAGGGAATAATCCCTTTTAAGAACAATGAAGTTCTCTTCCTGCAATTAGAAAAGCTTCCTAACGGCCTGGCTACGAATGCTCCTGTCAGGAATGCTGTACAGTGCTCCACAGCAGCAGAAATACTGCAGAGAGCTCCGCAGAAGCAACTGCTTTCTCTCCTAAATCCCACTCCTGATTCGGGAATCAGAGTGCCTCGTTCCAGTGTGTCAGTACCTACTACTGTGCCACTGTGAAATATGCACTTAAATCGGGAAAATTTAAGTGCCTCGTTGCTGGACAGCTGCTCTAACAAAGGCAATCCTACCATGATAACACAACTTCTAGAAATGCCTCTGATTTCAATGAGAAATCTTCATTGAGAGACCTCTGAAGGTACCAACGCTGTTGGTACTTGGAGATGCACATTAGAACATGGTTTTCATGGTCCACAGAGAATTAAAAGTGATGAATGGGAATTTGCTCTTCTTGAGACTTTAGTACATTATTGCTTCATAGACGAATGGCATACTTCTATTTGCATTTTTAAACAAGCGAAGAAAGCTAATTTTTGTTATAGCGGTGTTGAATCAACCATGTCAATCATCCTGAATGTATTACTGTACTTGAATTATATTTTTTCTTGTTGTCTGGTTTTAAAAGTGCTTCTGTTTCACTAAAAATCTTTCTAAATGAATTAATTACAGGTATTGGAAACCATTTTTTCCTACACGAACAACATAACTGTCATTGAAAAAATTCTAAGGATAAAACCAAGCAGAAAAATATATTAGGTATTATAGGTGCTAACCAAGCAAGTATCTCCAAGCATGTTTAAAGTCATTGTTGCAAGTATGTCTGTGTTAAAGTCATTGCTGCAAGTATGCCTCTTGTTTTCAAAGGAACTAGCCTGAACTTAAAAGTGCAGATAGATTTTCAGCACCAAAGACTCAGAAATAAGATTTATGTATAATTTGCTTTCTGACTCTCAAAAAACACCTCCATTTCAGTTAGCCACAGGTTTAGATGCAAATACACCAACAGATATTCACTGCAAGCTGTATTTTTCACCTTTGTGCTGAACGTGACCTCCAAAAATCTCAAATTAGGAGTTATAAAATTTAGTTTTTATTCCATTTTCCTGTGCAAGTTCTTTACGTTGTAAATAGAAGCATATAAGCAAAAAATCAACTCAACAAACTACATCATGATTACTAAAAGTACAATTTTGAACCACACTGCCTGTGTGAAGCTAGTTTTGAGGTGTTCTTTTAAAGGCTGAAACAAATAGCTTGCAAATGAAAAGTGTTCAGTCAGTTATGCAGAAGGACCAAACATAACCCAATGCAAGAGGAATCATCACCAGTGAAGCTGTTTTTATGACTAGCAATAGATTTCAGTTACTGTCCCTCTGGGAAAAGTGGGGGGAGGGTGGGAAAGAAAAGAGAAGTCCACATCAACCAGTAGTGTCATACAAAGGACAAACCAAGTATAAACTGGCATTATCCACTCAATCCTTGTATCAGATCCTCGATGATCAACCTTTAGGGCAGACACACATATCCATTTAAGCCTGTATTTGTCCTGTCACACAAATCATCCTTTAGGAAAATATTTCCCACAGCCCTTCCCATAACTTGATGTCCACAGAGAGGGTAAAAAAAACAGAAATACAGAACAACTGTGTCTACACCAGGCAAGGGAAAGCACTGATTTTATGACAATGATTTTCTACCATTATTCACTTTGACATACAACAGGATGGGAGATTGCGCAGCTAAAGTAAATACAGCAGTTATATATGCCTCCTCTGCTTTGGTTTTCTGCTCCACTACAGCCAAAGAGCCCCCATCTGATGACCTTGGGGGCACAGCATACACGTCAGCCCAGGAAAGGCAAAACTCTAAATGAAAAGCCAACTGCATGGAAACATAAGGAGCTATTTCAGGAAGGTGATTTACTCAGTACCATAATTTATGAATTGGCATCTTCATATTTTAATGTGGATGTCTTGCATTTATCTTCTAGGGCCACTTTAAAATCTGAAAAGAAAATACAACTGCCTGAACATGAACATCCATGTTTAAGTACTTCCAAGTGAGCTAAAGCCCAAGCTTCCTAGTGAAACTTGCAAAGCACAGAAAATATAGAAGGTTTTGGTTTTACTAGTCTTGAGGAAAGATGACTGATGTCAGTCAGATATGAGCCAGAACCACTCCTGAGTCTGTCTGTAGAGATCGTACTAACCTACATGACCAGATACGGCCTTTTTTTATTCATGTATTTGACAAAAACTATCTTCTCACATTTGCTAACTAAATCACACTGCCCTCAATATGCTATTGTACTGTGTGCCACAAAAACTAACACTGTTTTAGGTAAGACTGATCTTTTAATAAAAACTGTTCTTTTCAAAGCAGGTTTTTTTCCCCCCCTCTAATATACACTTTCTGGCTTTAAATTGTGTACAACTATCATTGTACCAAGTATTCACAAAATTAATTTTACAGTTTCACAACTGTGCATACTTTGTATTACTTAAGAGTGTTAAGTAATTAAACAAAAAATAAAAACCATCTATTGAGTCTAGATTAGACTTTCTGACTTGAGTTTGGAGATCAATAAGGCAGCATTCAAACTTTAAAACTTCCTCTAGTCTTAAATCAATTTCAGCAACCACAGCAGAGGATAACTCCAGAAAATACATTGGAGTTCCTTCATCATTAAGTATTTCTTTGTATAGTAGTGTGCATGCAGCTTATATTCAATATTTCTATAAATCAAACAGTATTTTCTGAACTCTTAATTCTGTACATATGAGTTATATTTCCACATTCATTCTATTTCTCACTCAGAACTTTTCCATGGGCACAAGTCCTTAACCTTAGTTTGGAGTTTTTTTATTTGTCCACCCCTGTCTGCTGGCTGTGTGTTTGTTTGAAGCTATAGGACTGATGAAGCTGCAAGGTGATGAGGAGACCCACTGACTTAGTTTGTGTCTTGTATCCAGCACCTTTGCAGAAATCAGACTTTACTATAAGACAGTAAGGTGAGCTGGATAACTTTGCTGCTATGTATTTTTTTATTGTTGTAAGTTGTGAAGCTGAGGAATTTAATATGATTAGTGCTCAGGTAACATCCGGATAAACAGTCTCTCAATTGAAGACCCACACTGCACTTTGAGAACTATGTGGATTCTTCAAATTCTTAAATTTTCACATTCATCTTTCACACTAAGTTATTTTCAAGCTTTTAAATCAAATTTGAAGAATAGAGCACCACGAAACTCCTCCAAAGTTTAAGCTGGTCACAGAGGATTCATCTACTTTTTGGTAAGGGTATTGCTCTGCAGAGCAGAAAGAAGTTATTCCAGCTAAAAAAAATAAAACAAATAAAGCACAGGATGAGTACCAGAGAGTTAGTACCAGAGTGAGGTTGAAGCCACAAAAATTGAGAAATTGTCATGTGACAGTATTTCACAACACATTCAACTCCTCAGGGGCAGGTTCACCAGTATTTTTAAGACAGTTTGGTGCAAATCATGGAAATGTACTAAAAGCCTTCCATTCCCATCACTGTGACAGCAGCAGACACAAGACTGTAAGAGGATATTTACCAGCACACAGGTTGTTTCCACGATGTTTATGTCTTTCTAGAGCAAGGCTACTTTGGACTTTCTGGGCAGGTATGTAGTGATTTCTTCTCACACATTACCAGCAGGACAGATTTCAAAGCTGGTGACAATTTCACAAAATATTCTGAGTTGGGAGGGACCACGAGGATCACCAAGTCCAACTTCTCAGTGAATGGCCCATACAGGGACTGAATCCACAACCTTGGATTCAGCACCATGCTCCAAACAAGGTGGCTCTGTGTACCAGAGGCCAAGGAAGCCTGCAAGTCTCCCTGTGCACCTCCATCCTCATAGTCCTGCTTTTAAGATCTACGTCATCCTACAAAGAAAGAACAGGTTTCCTGCTGCACAGCCCAATCTCTTTGGAGTACTCCTGGTGTGGCAATCTATTTCCCTCACCTGCTTATGAAAGCACCAGGAAAAATTTGTCACAAATTACTTTATGTTCACTTTAGTTTCCAAATTTATGTCAACTTGAAATTTGACAAAAACATCTATGGTGATCTAGCAAGGTGCACCAAGTTGGTTTTGGAGCAGAACAAAATTGGTTTCTTCTACCTTAGCCCCTAAACCAGCTCAATACAGACCTGCACAAACATCAGTGCCAGCACAAGGGAAAACACCAAGGAAGTACATTAAGGGATGGATCAGAAGAGAAGAAAAATAACAGAATTGCCTCTTTTGACAGAGGACAGCTATAAAATCTCCTCAGTGTACCATCACAGATTACACTTGAACTAAAACCCCATAGCAGTTTAAGACTGACCCAATCAGGATCTGAGGCCCAGCCTTCTCTCTGCTCTAGGTGGCGTTGCCCTGACTCTCACAAAGGTGCACATGAAACTGTTCCATGATCATGTTAGGATGCTGATTTCATTGAAATTTTATCACTTTTCCTTTGAAATATTCAAGTTCCTCTGAAACACCTCACTGAGTGATACCACAGTATAAAGAATAGGGAGAAAGGTAGGAATGTGCAAATCAGCAAACAAAGGAATAAAAGGCCACTGAAAGCTGACTCAAACTAGGTTAAGACGTTAAGAGTGAGCTTCTCTTCGGAGATATGTAAGGAAGCTCTTCTCTGCCTGAACAGGAGCTTTTTGAAGAAAACTCTACTACAGCTCTGGAGGATGCTTAGATATTCAGGGATCCAATTACCTGTGCTGGACATCATAGGCCACAAGTATCAGACCTCGTAAGACAAAAGGAATGGTTGGCAATCAGATGAGAAGCCATCACAAATCCACTAATTATGTTTTAGTCTCAGTTTTACTGTTTTGTATATCTGCTACAATCCCCAACAGAAAAAGTGAAGGAACAATAAATAGCCTTGAACAATAAATAGCCTTAGCATGAACTCTGACCCTAAAATAAAGTGCATGTAACATCACAAGTAACACACAGCTACTTTCAGTATTATTTAAGTTGAAAAATACATGAACAGTGTAATCTGATACAGTTTACTATTCAGTTAGCTATTATAATAAGATAAAACATCACAAGAACATATAACTTTTATGTTGTTGCTGCTGTTGTAAGAGTCGGAATTGGTAACTCCTTTACAAATCCTGTGATTAATTTCATCTTCCTCGGTCAGACATTATCTCTGACTGTAAGTCATAAAACAGCACTGGTATTACACAAGTTACTTCCTCCATGTGGTAATCATGCAAGGTTTAGGGAAATGCCACAATATTTTTTATAAAATGAGAGTGAACACACAAGCACTTAGCTGACGCAGGATGTCACAAAGTCACTCTAGGGTTTGACAAGAGCCCTATAAAGTCTTGGAATAATACTGCCAGGGACAGGGTCACTGGCCACTAAAGTTCCGTGACAGAAGAGCTCACATACATGAATTGTTTGAACAGATCCCAGGATAGAACTGGTGTCATTACACTCACACTCAAGAAGCCTATAAAGCTTGATTAATCGTGAGAGTATTGAAAGCACAGCTGGTTGTTCGCATTATACAGGATACTCTGTTAGGATTTACACAGCTAAACTTTGACCTACTTTATATACTGGACTGTGTATGTGCACAGCACAAATGTGTACTTGATTTTTCATTTGTTCTGTTGCATTTTTTTTTTCTTCTTTATTTTACATTAATTTCTACAGTTAGTATTTGAGAGACAGGAAGGATATCCAAACCAAAAAGCAATGCTAGCAGTTTGCAATTACACAGATTCAATCAAAAAACCCAAACGTGCATAAGGAGGCAGAAAAAAGCCAAATTAAGTTCTAATTTGCTCTGACATTAGTCCAGTTACTTAATTTTGTTTCAGTGTTTTATGACTTTTGCAAAAGAAGAATCACGTTTTTCTCCCATCAGGCAGTAAAACATAGAAGAAAAATGTCACTTCTATCTTTAAAATTATCTTCCCTGAATTCTTTTAAGAAAGGAAAATGGTGCTATTAAAAATTAGATACTTATGAGGCCATATCTTAGAGTCTAAAGTAAAAATAAGTTGTGTAAGAATCGACAGTCGTGAATCCAAGGCTCACAACAACTGCTTTGGAGTTCACTGGGCCTCTGCCATTCCTTTTATAGATGAATAATGTGAAGTTCACTCACAAGATCAGCTCTGTGCAGCCTCACAGTGAGCTAAGTGTTGATTATCTGAAACCAGCTTCTTCAGCACATAATCAGATCATAAACAACATGTAACAGAGTGCTGCATTCCAGGTAAGACAGCATGATCTACTTAAGTGCATAAGCTATTTTAACTCATGAAAGTAGGTGAAGGTTGTTTAAAAGCATAGTAACTGTTAAAGCAATTGGTGGACAAAAAAACCCGGAATACCTCTGACAACAGAAGACATCACAGTTGTAACCAGAAAGCTCAAAAACAGGGCAAGTGCTACATTTCAAGAAGTGCCTCAGTGTAAGGAAATGGGTCTTATCTGTGTCTGCTAGGGGCCAGATTTGGCATAGGTGAAGTCAATCAGCAGGCTCAGGTTTTGAGCAGGTGTCCCAGTCTGCTGCAACCAAACAGACTCTGCAACTCCCCTGGTAACGCTCCTGCAGTTGCCTGGACCAAAAGCTGTCCCTGACTGATGACACTACAGAGAGAAGATTCAGAAGCACCACACAGACTTGTGCATGTCTTGTGCAGCTGTGATCCTGTTTAAATCACTGGCAATATTCTTCTATTAAGCAGGAAAGAACAGTTCTACCCAGTGTTTTACCATCACAGCATTAACTGCTCTGGTAAACACAAGCATATATTAAAGACTGTTATGACAACTTCTGTCCGGAGTCTTGGGGACAAAAAAAAACCCAACCCACAAAACCAACCCACACAAATAAAAACATCTGAACAAAATGTAACCCTTTAAATATCTGGACTGAACTTTTTACGTTTCTTCATACTCTAGTTCTGCATGGGTAACGTCACAGAAATATTTTCCTCACAAGACATCAGGCTCAAGTTTCAAGGCTTTCCCTCAAATTCTCTAAACCTCCAGTTCATAACACAGAATAAAAAATTGGAAACTTTCAAGCACTCTGAGCATCTCCTTCACTAAAAAAAATTTAAAACGACAGTGCTGTCTGCCAGCTTCTACTGTACATACATGAGTTTATTTTACCCTGTCATCAGGAAGAACAGGTGGATGATGCACTCTACAGACAGCTCAGAGTAGCCTCACATTAGCAAACCCTGGTCCTGAAGAGAGACTTCAATCACTCAGGTATCTGCTGTAGGAAAAGCACAGCAGGGCATAGTCAACCCAGCAAGTTTCCAGAGATAACAATAAGAACTTGCCAACCCAAGACAGAGACATGATTAGGAAAGCCAACGTCCACCTGGAATTGAATCTAGCAAGGGTTGTCAAAGGCAACAAAAAGGTGACAAGACAGACTAGTGAAAATGTGAGCCTGCTACTGAATGGAGCACAGGACATGGAAAAGGCTGAGATACTGAATGTCCTCTTTGACTTAGACCTGCATGAAACCATTAAATTTAGAACTGTTATTCTTCATTTACAATAAATATAAAAATATAATAAAGGACAGCACAACCTTAACTTGCCTTAAATCTAAACTAGCTCAGGGCATGAGTCAGATAAACTAGCGACCTGTGTTCCATTTGCCACCCCAAACATCCATCAAGTAAGATTAAACATACCTAAGTAAAACAAATCATACACCAAAGAAGGATCAACATAATGACATCTGGAATTACTTTTCCAGATTGAAAATAGGAACAGAAATTAACTCTTCCTCCGTAACGTTTTGGCTACTTTGCATCTGCTGGAGGGGGATACCCTGCTACAGTATGCTATTAGCCTCATGTTATTTATATCTTTCATTTCTTGGAGTGAATATTGTGCTAAAGTAAGGCATGGTGCAGAAGGAAATCTGTTTGGGGAGAATGAGCTCAGGAAGGAAACAGCACACCTCACCTGCAGTTCCAGTTTAGAACTATCACATCTCAAATGTAGGACTAAAATGCCAATAATTTTTAAAGCATATAGTTTTCAACAACAACAGCAATGGCAATAGCATGACACTTCTGTAGTACGCAAGCAAATGTCAGACCAGAGGCCACTGGGGAGATATGGAGGCTGGAGCATGTATGTTTTCCTTTCCGTTGTGCTCCAAACAGTACCCAAGCACTCTCACCAAGGTGTTCAGCAAGGCTGTGTTATTATGTTGAAGGGACTATTCTGCAAAGAGATTTCATAGAGATTTAATTTTTCCCCAGCTCCCCTCTCCATTACTCACCACAGTATATATAAGCCCCATCTATGACCTGTAAGTAGCCTTCATAAGCTCCCTGCAGGCAATATAATTGAATCCAGCTCCATTCCTGAGCACCTACAAAGACTATGCATTAATGCTTCAGCCCCACCCTCAGGCAGAAATTACTCAATCATGAGGCCACATCAGGACTGCTGCAGATGAGGGGGTAAGGATAAGAAACTCCACTATCTGTAACTTGTGGATACTTACTGAGGTTATACATGAAGGGAGGAATGCTCCAGATGCCATGTCTGACAAATCTGCTTGGAAAGAAGACTCTAATCCACAAGAGAAGCTCTCTCTAGGCAGTGTAAACCTTTACGCACAAAGTAGAGGTAGAAGGATCTCCATTTGCACATGCTTGTTTTCAAGTAGTGTCATCTCATCCTTCCCTACTTACTGCTATCCAGCAGAGAAAGTGAGCCACACATTGCCACGACGGTACGATGGAAATAATTATAGAAGATCCTACAGAGGGAAGACCAAGACCACAATGCGGCACTGCCTTTTCTTTCACTGCTAAAGTGCAGCATAACAAAGAATTTCTTGCAAAGAATCCTGACATGACTCAGTATTAATTACCTAAGGATTTCTTCTCTAAAGTGGATATGTTGGTAATGCAGCAACAACGAACCCAAGAGCCTTGTGTTCACATGCAGGAAAAACATGCATGCATTCCCACACCTCCATCAACTCTAGAGCTGAGCTAAATATTACCCAGCAAAAAATCATCTCCCATTAACAAAACTCTCATATTAAACAGTAAATCCGTCACTAATTAGATGTATGTTCTTGCTCAATTTGTATATATAAAGGAGTATAACTACAATTAATGGGCTGCAGCCTGCAATGCTGATGCTAAAAGCCTGACCATTCCTGGATTTCTGTACTTTCTACCACCTCCCATGGTATGCCTCTGTCTGCACGTCTTTCAAGTTTCTCGTCTTCCTCTTAAAGGCCTTAATTGTTTAGTCTTCTACTCACCCACCTCTATCTTAACATCCTAATCTTCCTACTATACTTCTCCCACAGACATACTTCTGCACCCTTTTATTCTACTTATCTTAAGGTGAGGATAGGCCCAGAACTTACTTGCAAAGCCACAAAGTACCTTCTACTTCAAATCCTCAGACCCGACTTAATCCAAGAACTCTTTGTCAAATACAACCCTACTATAGATTTACATATGTAGACAGCAAGAACTGTGGCCCTTGCAGTTTACAATATTATTGTAACTAGTAATTATGACTAAGAAGTCTGGATGTCCAAGATTGCTGAGTAAAGATTTTTATGAACATGCAAATTCTGTGACTAAACATATCTGGACTGCTGTGATTCCTTAACAGATCTGAAGCAAATAGGGAAAAAGTGTCCTCACAAACAACAGTGCCAGCACAGGAGTCTGCTGAGTCACACAGGCTGCAAAAGTCCAGTTTCTAAAATTTGTTTCTTCTGAAATTGAACACGAACTGCCGTGACAGTGCTAAATTCCATTTAAATTCATCCATTTAAATTTAAATCCATTAAATTCATCCCAACTCACTGCATTTTAACAAACAGCTCCTTTAGTTTGTAACAAAGGTATATGTGCACTCCCTATCCTTTCAAGTTGGCATCTGCAAAACAGGTAACATCCGTTCACTCTTGCTGATAAACACACAAACATCAATGAAAAAGGCATTATATGACAATAATCAGGTCAAAGTAACAACACCCTATAAAGCACAAGGAGTTTACTTAATACATGGAAATTGCACAAAATTTAAGTAAAAGAGGCAGGGCTTCACTTTAGATGGGAAGAACACTTGGCATTTCCATTACTCTTTTGTTAAAACACAGGTCCACAAATGCTGATTAGATGTCTACCTAGACTGCAAAGAAATCAAGAGAAACAGCTCTTGCATTCAAGGCAGTTTAAGAGACCAGGAGGAAGGGAGTTTTCAAAAGGACAGATATCTGTGTGAATCTAGAGCTAAGTAGTTAAAACGGGTATCCAAAAATTTGGGGTGTTGTCTTCAAAAACATGTAGGCACAGCTGCAAATTTAACTAGAGACTTAATTTGTTCTTGATCATTTCAAACATGTCCAGGAATTTGATCAAACATGAAGAAAAAGTACTTGAATCTTTTGCTGCAAAAGAAAATGCCTAAGAAAATATACTGGAGGTGATCAGTATGGTGTTCTTACCATAATCTTGGAAAATCATAAGTGCAAGTAAATGCATAAGCAAACTGAAAAATGCATTCACCAGCTGCTATCCAATGCCAAGTTTTGAAATATCTATTCCTTATTTCTGGTCTTACATGCGTAAACTTGGTTAACACAATGCTCCATACAACACTTGGTATTCTGCATTTAACTTGACAGGATTTCTCACTTGAATGCTTATGATTTACAACGTATTTTCCTTTTAATTTACTGGAACTGCTGTTTTATCTGGGGGGATTTAACTAAAGCTGCTTCCATATGTTTTGAGCTGTAAGCTTGAGACCATGGATTTGGAACTGTACAACGTTTTGCTATTGGTCAGGTTGGCATAAATCCCATGTGTGGTGTACATTCACATAATAGCTCCAGGGTTCTTCGGCAGGACATCTCCTATGAGTCAAGTGAGCATGCTCTTTTCCAACATTGAAACTAGAGTCAACACTCAAGAGGTGAAGGATACGTCACCATTTTGTCCCCAGTAGTTCACAATAACTTTGTGTTAAATCCTACTCATTTTACTCATCCATGAGAGTTAGTGTCTCACATTACTCTCAAACAGAAGAGATTGGCAATTTTAATGCTTCCACTTTTTCAGCAAAAACACAACTGGTTAGGAAATGCAGACTAAGCCAAATCTCACCCACTGCCAGACATCCACACCCAATTGCTGTCTCACACCACGCAGCACCAAGCCTGCATGTCACAGAGGTGCAGAGACTGTGCCTTTCTCCCACTCTCCAACCCTGCCTGCCAGGCTTTGTGAATCACAGAGCTAGGAAAAGGTTTCCATGGGGTCCTGTTGTTAGAGATATGATACATATGGAGGTTCCACACTACCCTCTCCTCTTTCTGAGAAAGGAGGGATCTCTGTTTCCCAGTCACATAGGTCTCAACTTAGGAAAACAGAAATTTGAGAGGTCTGAGTGCAGGATTAGATAAAGTTCACAGTGACTCGAGAGTGAAATCCTAGCCCTAGTGACATCAACAGAAAAACTCTCACTGACTTGAGGGCCAAGATTTCAGCCCATATCCCAAACTAAAGTGGTTTTTAAGCTGATGAAATTCAGGCCCTGACTCTGTAGGAGATGTATACACCTTTCATTTCACATACTGAGCAGTTCAAATTCAACTGAACATCAAATTAACATCAAATAAAATCAGTCAGTAAGTTTTAGTGAGATATAGTCTCTAATTCTAAGTACAACATTAAGGTCTTACAGTGTAGTGAAAAGATTCAAACAGCACAAAAGCAACTTCGGGGATGGTTACTTTGGTTCTTTTCTTTTTACTTACTTTTGTCTGATCATCAGCTTTAAATACATAGCAGATACTTTGCTGATTTGCTGCTTCATCCTTTATCAGACAAGCAAAGTAGCTCGGATCGTGGCTGTTGTGAATCAGTTTGTGGACCTGCTGTGGCTTGTATTCAAACAAACTTGAACAAATCAAAGGATCCCACTGCTGGGTTTTCCCTGTGTCTGGTTCACACCGCAAACTGGCTGGTGAAACACAAAGTCGGACTTGGCTGACGCTGGCTTCTTCTTTGGAAGACTTTGCACTGAGCAACCGGATCTCAGCCACAATCCAAGGCAGCATTGACATAGTGGTTAGGGAATGCACTGGGAGAGAACCCACAAGCTGGAGACTGAAACTTGCTGAGAAATCACTAGGTGTTTGATACTTTTTAACTTTAAATGTTATTGGCTCCATTTTACAGTCCTTTGGAAACCTGGACTAATTCACCAGTATTTCAGTTCCATGGAATGACATTATCTGGATGGCTCCTTTGATTAAGGAACAGAAGAGTTCTGAAAGGAAAAGAAACAGTTATGGAGGTGCTGGAACTCTATTAAAAACCAACTCTCAATTACACAAATAATTAATAGTTTAACATCAGAAGAGATCAACCCTAGCCTAACTAGCAAGTTCCCCCTCTGTACATTGGCCATTACTATTTCAGGTCCAACACATAATTGTAACAAATACATTGCTCAGAAAAGAATCAGTCATGATTTGAAAGTTGCTTTATGACCTTAGCTCAACTATCTAACTAAATTACGGTGCACATTCTTTCTAGCCTGTGTCTGTTTCATGGGCAGGCACTTGTAGATCACACTGGCCTATTTCAATCCTATTATCACAGGAAGAACTCAGATGAACTATTCTGACCTGCACGACAGTTGAAGCCACTGCTTGCTAAGACACCTTTACATTTGAAAAAAAAAAAAAAAGTCAACTTGACAGCTTTCTTGTCCATAGGTGCGATGACTTGGAGTTGTTTCCTTAGGTATAGTTTGCCAAGTGATTATTGATTGTAACCAAACAGATTTTTTCAATAAATAACACCCTAGAAATCACTGTCATTTAAAAATATTAGCAGGAGTCAACTGAGTGATCTCTGAAAAACATGTCAGATAGCAGTCACAAGTAACAATCCTTGCAGCATTCGGGGAAGAACCAGATGACGATCACAATTCATGGTTGCATCTTAATGTTGGTCAGCCAGACAAGAATACTTAAATGTTAGCCAGACTGACATTGTATCATTTTCATTTCTTAAAATATCAAATGGAATATACCAAGTTACACATAACCCTGTTGTAACCCTGTTATACCCAGCATCTACTACCACTACTGTTATTACGTATTAGTAGTTTTTGGAATGAAATCCAATAATTGCATTTATTTAAAAATTCCATTTCACAAAATGCAGTCTGTGAAAACACATAGATTGGCATTTGTTATACTACCCTGCTTTAACTCCTCTTTAACTGAACCTAGTTTCAGCTGTTATATTATATTGTGTGAGACTGACATGAGGCTGACAAGCCTGTCATTGCCTGGTTTAAATACCAGGACACTAGTTTACCATCAGTCTTATGAGAGTTTCCCAAGATAAGACCTATTAAAACCAACATAAATAGTACCAAGATATCCTTACAAAACATTATAATTACATTTGAACAAGTACTGAATAAGTGGCATTTGTTTATTGTGGCAACAGTATTTCTTATCTTTGTCCATCTACAAATATGATTAAAACCAGCACTATTTGTCTCATGACTTTCCATTAAACTCTGTCCTTCATTTGCTCTTGCAATAATATTTTCAGACTGAGTTTTTAACAGCCTTTCACCTTGTTGAAATTGAGAGGAAATTTCGGGATTAAAAAAACCCCAAACTTTTTTTAAAATTTCAAGATAGAAATTAATTTTGAGCTATTTAAAATGCAACCAATCTGTAAATGTCCCAGTGGGGAAACACGTTTCTGCAGTAACTGGCAAACTGTAAAAAAAAAGAGAACTGCAGAATCATCTTTGGGTACATTTACTTTGTTGAAACTTCTTCATCTTTTGACATGTGGCAACCTTACCAGTTCCAAGGATAGCAAATTTAGCAAGAGTGCAAGTTTTCAAGATACTATTCAATGAATTCATAATAAATAGCATTCTAGATGTGTAGGTCAATTTTTTAAACGTCTTTTCATAAACCTCTGTGTGTTTATCTGTGTATGAGAGGTGTGGGGAAAAGGGCCATAAAAATCCAGAATTTGTACACCTCAATTGAAGTATACAACAGTTGGGTTGGTTTTTTCTTCTTGTTTATTTCACAAACGAGCAAGAAAACAAGCATCTTTTAGATTAATATAAATGCATTACATCCTAAATGAAATGGCATCAGGTTGTGGCAGGGGAGGTTGAGGTTGGACATCAGGGAGAACTTCTTCACTGAAAGGGTGGTAAGGATTGGAACAGGCTGCCCAGGGATGAGGTGGAGTCACTGTCCCTGAAAGTGTTCAAGAAACAACTGGATGTGGTACTTGGTGCTATGATCTAGTTCACATGGTGGTGTTCAGTCAAATGCTGGACATGATGATCTTGGAGGTCTTTTCCCACATCTGTTGCCCTGGTTTTTGCTAAAGTCTTCTGTTTTAACCTTGGAGTCAGAATTCTTTCTCACATAGTTTCATGTAAATAATAGCCAATGTTTACTTAATGGTATTTTCTGGTTTTCATTCCTTTTGTGATAAGAGAACTTTGATGAGCATCTTTCTTCTCCAGTGGGATTGGGAAGGAAGTGACATGTCCTCCAATCCCTTGTGGAGCTGAGAATTGTATAAGACGTGACATATGTAAATAAAGTTGGCTTTTTCCCTCCTTTCTGCTGAACCTGGCAGGTGTGAGAGCGTCTTTATTGTGTTGTCCCAGACACACACATCACTGATTCTGTGATTCTAAATGGGATAGCAGCTTTAGGAAACATTTTTACACCTTATCAACACAGACTGCTAAACACATTATAGTTTTCCATCTGCCAGGAATCAAAATGGTCTCTTCTTTGACAAACTATTACAAATTTTTTCTCATTGATGGCAACAGTGAAAAATAGTTCAGCAACTGCAAGAAAGATTGGATTCATTCATAACTACCATGGTGTGTAGTCTGAACTACACAAAAGTCGAGGTTTTAGCTTTTAGTGTTCTTGTCACTTAGTGGCATAGATAATAACCTTGGTATAAGAAAGCCTAATAAAACTTCATTCTAAGTTGAAAACAGGAGAACTGAGCTACCACACAGATGATGATGTATCAGCCACACATTTTTTGTAGCCTATTTCTTATTTCTTTTTTCTGAGAACCCTTCTTAAAAATATATAATTAAAGGCATGTAAAAATACAGCAAAGTCACCCTTGTTTCAATCAACTTTTCAAGAAAGAGAAGTTTCTTTTTGATTACCACCATCTACCACACTCTTTTACCCCAGATCTATGAGGCAATGCAGCCTCAAATAGAAACAAATATCACAATATAATACATTATTTTGCACGCTAACTCTAAGGACTGAACAGTATATTAAAAAACCCCAAGGCTGATACTCTGTCATACTTAAACAAACATTGTACAGCTGGAATGTATTAAATATAAATGCGAAGCTTCTTGGCATTCATCTCTTTTTCAAAAAAATAAACACCTTGCAAAGTCAACAGCATAAATGCTCCAATTTCTGCATTTGTAATTTCCAAAGAAAAACACCACTAAATCAAACCAGTTAAGTAGAAGTCAAAATGCTAGGTTTTTTCCTCATGTTAGGAGAGGCTGAAAGTGCAGTTTCTCAGAGCACAAATTTAGCAGCACTGGAAAGTCTCCTTATCTAACCCATATCATTCTGTATGTTACTGTTGCACATGTTTCATCTTCCTTTCCCATTCTTTCTTTGTTTCCTCCGCCTGTCACTTACTGTAAGCAAATCCCATCAGAAATTATGCCAATTTCATGCTACTGGTGTTAATGTCCTTCAAGTTTACACCAAGGACTAGGTTTTACTTCAAGACCACAAAGTATTTATGTACGTGCTTAATTTAGACTTAAAAATAGCTTTGTTCTTCTCAACAGGCCTATTCCCAGCTATAAAATTAAGCACACATTATGGCCAAAGAGTAGCCATGCTCTCAGCCCATCCATGTCTGCCCTGACTCCACTGCTTGGAATTTTAGCAACCTTACCCATCTCCAGTTGCCACCATTCAGTTCACCCCTTCTGAAATTTGGCTCTGCAGGTGCTATAGGAGTTTACCACACATATTAGTACAGTAGGATTGAATAAGTTTCCTCTTCCTCCCAAGTGTCTGATTAACTCATGCTTATTAAATGCTTATTTCATCTCTAATCCAAGAGAGAATAGGAAAGATATAAAAATAAAGCTGTCCACTAGTTTCCTTCCACCTCAACTTTGATGTTCCTTTGGCAGCTCTAACTGCCATTCATCTTCATTCCTCTGGAAGGAATTAGCACACTGCATGTCTCCAGTTGTTCTCCCAGTGCACACAGACATAACTGGGACAGTTCCTCCTTCTCCTCTCCACCAGCATCTTTTGAAGGATCTTGGTTGCCCTTGTACTCAAAACTGAGAAGAGCTTGAGTGGCACTCCTCACCTGACAGTTTTGATGCTGGGAAAGATATAGTTTAGAGAATATGAACATCAATATTGCTACTGTTTAGCCTGCTTTGATTCAGCTGTATTTGCTTCATCAGCATAAAACCAGCCAGTCAAACTGTAACACATAAGATATTGTAAAAAACCACATTAATATATCAAACTCTGCCTTCTATACTAGGGGACATCAGACTTACTCATTAATGTGGAAGATACACATGGGAACATATGTGTGCCCTTTGTTCTCAACTTCTCTTTTGCTCTGATGAACCCAGCCACTTCTCACAAGTGGGGAGCAGGCTTAGAAAGCATGCAACACTACACTGATGATCTCGCAAAATCTGATACTGTGTTTTTTAAAACCCTAACCTAATTTTAAAAAATATGTATTAGACTCTTGGTCTCCAAAATCAAGTTGCATTCTCACCATGTTGTGCCACCAAGTTAAAAGGGACACCTTCAGAGAGAGGTCAGGGTGATGGCAAGACAGCGTGAAAGGGACAGCTACACAAATTACTTCTGCCATTCTGGACCCCAGGTTTTCCCAGTGTGAAGGTACATGTCTAAGCAGCATTGCATCCGGCAGGACAGCATTCCTCAAAATTCACCGTCTCTCAAGAGAGCAAAGGCTATATCACAAGGATGAGGTATTGGCTGCAGGTGCCAGTTGGTTAAATGGGGTCAGGTAAGCTTTGAGGTTAGGAAGGAGAATCTTGTGGGGTTATTGTGTTAGTAACCGGGGAAGGTGAGGCACTAAAAATCAGGTTTGTGCACTTGGGGAACACCAGGCAGATTTGGGATAGACTCAAACTAATACAGAGAAAAGGCAAAGAGAGGAGAACAGAATGTTCTAAATCAAAAGAACACATACACACACCAAAAAAAAAAAAANAAAAAAAAAAGGCAGAAATTTTGACAGTGGTGGAGTGTTATCATTCTTTTGTCTTTTCTTCTCAACCAGACTAAATTCAATACAGATATGCAGCCAAAAGTTTTAAACTGTCATTCAGAACATCGGTAACTACAGACCTAAGTAACCCTTCACTCTCCTCCAGCTCCTTCCCTGCTTTGGTAACGGTTGGAGTGCTGGGACTCACTGCAGAACTGATGAGTTCAGATGTGTCAAGCAAGGAAGCAGTCAGAGCTTTCACATAGCAATGAATAAGTGAGGAGTTTGACCTGGGAGCTGAACAGAGAGATGCCATCTTCCCCAAGCTTTGCAGTTCTTCTGAGAGACAACTGTGCAGTTACTCCACATCAGGCTCGGGACTTGGCAGCAGCTTTAGTTTGTTTATATAAGTTTCTGCAAGTCAGTTTTTCTCCTCAAGAAGCTAAGCAAAAATTCCAACCATACTGCAAGGTCTTATGAAAAACAGCTGGTCTAAAAGAACACAAATTTTTTCAGCTCTTCTCTGCATGGCGTTAGCACTGAACCCTGTTGACAAATGGAACCAGAGGCACTGGTACTGACTGCACTTCACCACTGATTATTTTAGCAGAAATATCATACTACTTAAGGATTATGAGGAGCCCTGGCCTGTAGCCAGAACTCTGGAACACTAGCCAGAACTAAATACCACTTGTCTCCCTCTCTTTCTGATCCCTAACTGAAATTTACATTGTCTTTGCTCAAGCTGACAGATTTCTCTATCCACCTGGCAGGATATATAGAAAAACACGAATGAGAATATATATTAAGTATGTCACGACAAGGTCACTGCTGAGAACAGTTTTCAAATAGCTTTTATTTAATTCCAACTGGCGCTTGGAAGCATGCACACCCCTCTTGTTGCAAGGATTTTTTTTAATCTCATAGCTACTTATTATCTGCCATTTCCTTCTGAAGCTATAGCTTGCTGTGGGCAACAGCATGTGCAAGTCCAGAAACCAATCTGCCTCAGAAATTAGTTTTCATTTCCATTATCTTTTCATTAAATGCTGACTTTTAAAAGACTTAATGCTTAATATACTCTGGTACTGGTTCCAGTATTAAACACACCTAAAATATTTACCAGTACAGCCAGTATTTATATCACTCCTCAAATAAGTTTAAAAAATACACTATGAATTTAAAAATTGCAACAAAATGGTAGTATGTTCTTGATTACAAACACATACATCTATAATCAACTATCTAATGAAGAAAATCGCTGACTGTTTCTGCTCTTAACACCTGTTGCTATTTCCTCAATCAAGTCCATGGAAATTAATATGCTGATGATTGAAGCCTTCTGACTCAGCCTCATACAGACATGAACAAAATACTGAACTGTTCTACGACTTCAAGGCACTAAAAAAACCCCCCAAAATCTATAAAAGAAAGCTTGCTAGGTAAATTACATTATGAATACCATTTCTTTTTATTCAATTGCGTATCCACAGCCAAAATGCCTGCATTCAACTTTGCAGGTGACCAAGTGTCAAGTCATCCACATATCACTGAATGTGCTTCACATTCCTTCCATCCTGTCGTTTTTGCCACCTGCAAGCATATTTCTACTTTTGTGTATTACCTATGATTTTCAGCATTCCTACAAAACAACCCGTGACAAATTTCTATTTCAGCACTTAGAAGTGTTAGAAGTATAGTCATATGCATCAGCTCAGAGGTATTCGCTATTCAGAAAATGTATAATTTATTAATTTTGACCCACGATGTTCCATTCAATCTCTGGGCTTAACGCAGGCACAAATCCCACCATCTGCACTACTAAAGGTTCCTACAGCAGATCTGCCATGTTAGCCTCTCTCCCAAATAAAACACAGCACACAAAGGCCGCAATCTTTTCAAACTGCGCTATAAATAACCACATTCGTTTCATACCTCTTGTGAACGCAGTTTCAAGAGATCGTTCCCCTGTTGACTTAGTTCGTGAATTTAAAGGGCCATAAGAACACCGCGCCGCTGTGGGGAGATTGCAAGTTACATTTGGCTGTGCTGCGGCACGTATTTCCCCAGGGAAGAGCCGCTTTGCTGCTCTGAGACGGAGCGGGGTCTGAGAGGAGTTATACCCACCGATTTTGCATTGATGGGCGAGGAAACAGCAGACGAGAGAAGAAGAACTAAAAGCACCTCAGGTCACTGACTGATTAAATTCAAGCAGGTATTTTGGTTATTGCGACGAAGAGCCATCTCTCCCAGAACCCCTCCAGCCGAGAACAGCGGCACCGGCGCCCCCGCCCTCGCTGCGCTCCCGCCCGGCCGCCCCGTCCCGCAGCAACGCCGCTCCCACAGCCAGAGCTGCGGCTTCGCCGGGAACCCCGTTAGGNGAGGCGGGCGGGGCCGGTAACGAGCGCCGGGCCGGGTGAGGGGCTGCCCGCCCTCCTGCCGCTGCCCGCCGCCCGCCGCCCGCCGCCTCCTGCCACTGCCCGCCCCGCCCCGCCTCTACCTGCCGGAGGGCCGGGACCAGGAGGGACCCGCGCTGCACACCCGTCCGGACCGGGCCGCTCGTCTCCTCTCTGCCCGCGCCCCGCCAGCGCGGGTGAAAATAGCAACAGGCGGCGGGTCCCGGCCCGGGGGGGCGGACGGCACGGGCGCCGGGCAGAGACCGCCGGCAGCCGGCGACAGAGGGGGCCCATGTCGAAGACAGCGGGCAGCTGAAGCCCCCTCCCCTCTCCCGTTAAGTTCCTCTCGAAGAGCATTTTGGTGACGCTGCCCCGTGTGTCTGGCACAGCCTTTGATCTCCCGCGGAAAGCATGTCGTTGTCGCCTTGCGGTAGTGAGCCTGGGCGGACGGCGGGGTCAGCTGAAGTGGCGAAGTTTGCTCACGAAACTCGAATTAGTCCGGCTCGCGAGCTCTGAAGCAGCCAAGTCCCCACTCGGGTGCGGGCCCAGCCCTGGCCACAGGGCAGCCTTTTGCGAGCTCACCTGAGTCACTTTGGCGGCTTCCTCAAGGAAACCACTCTTGCATATGTATAAAATCATTGTAAGAGTTGGTATTAGTTGGTCTTCCAGTTGCCAGAAAGGATAAGGCACGAATGGATCCGGAGACTTAATTATACTCCTCTGCAAGTGGAGAATGATTAAGGCACCCTACATCCCCGTTGTGCAAACCACTTTTGCACTCAATTTCAAGTCTTCTTGGCAGTAAGGCCACTGATTTACTTACTTCTAAGCCTGTGCACATTTGTAGAATCAGAGCTTTCTAAGGGAAACCTGCTCGTTGCTGTGAGGGAAACAGTCAAGCTGTTAAATGCAAGCACAGTGTTGCCCCAGTTTACGAAAAACAAGTAAAATTTCGGTATGCAAGCACATCCCCTACTTGGAAAGTGTGGATACACATGTAGATACAAAGTGCACTCCATGTGCCTCCATGTCCTTTGGCATCTAGGTGTACTTCCACAGGATCGCTGATAAGTGAATTGAGGTATGTAAGTAGCAGCTCACTCAGAGAGCTTGTCCCCAGTCTGTGCTCAGGTCATGGTTTGCTGCTTCTACTTCAGACATGGGAATAGGTACGAGTGCCTCTTGTTTTTCAGTGACATCTCTACGGCCCGTGGAAAGAGGAATGCCATCTCCTTGCAACCAGTGCCTGTCTTAGTCTTTAAACCATCACATCTAAGGACAACGCTCTTACTCTAGTTATCACCCACTATCAGTACCTGAGTCAAGTGTGTCCCTTTGCTCGTTTTAAGCCTGACTGAGCATTGCATGCCTCTGGTAACCATGCTCTAGCAGAAGGTGAACTGCAATTCCTACCCAGACAGCTCTGGCACTTCAGCCGAGGCTCATGCGTTCCTAAATTACCAACTGATCATCTTAGGAAGACTTTTTTTACTGCTTCACTGTTGCCTTTCAGAAAAATGCATTGAAACCGCTAAGGATCCTCCTACAAGACTATTTCTTGCTTCTTGGAAAATCCTTGAACAACAACGGAAGTCAATACTAGAGCATCACAATTAGAAATACTTTCTTCTTTCTCCTGTGATACTGGGTAAGAAATCAGCCTCAGAATGTTCAGCCTGCCTGCAGTGAAAGTTACCTAATCATCACCTTTCAGGCTACATCGGACAGCATTCCTTCTCTGCTTCCTGATGAAACTGTTACTTAAGTAGGGACAAAAAAGAAGAACCACAATGAGGGTTTTTGTTCTGTCCCTAAAAATTAAACATTTTTATGTGTTCCAAGGACTGGGATGCCAGTATTCAGGTGAAAGCCATGAGCACCAGACTTCCTAATAATTTTCTATTTTCTGAAAGGTCTCTGTACTTTTTTCCTTCACAAGTTAGATTTTCTTTACAGTAGCCTATTACCTAAAACATATACCATCACATTAACTTTCTCAGACTGAGGAGGAAAATCAAGCTGTGCTTTCCACACCCTGCAAACATGATGTAAAAATAACAACAGTTTAACCATTTTCTCTTTGTCCAGTCACGTTCTAAAAAAATGCAAGGAAAACCCCACGACTGCCTTTTGTACAGAACCAGAATATACAGGCTTGCATGAGGCACTCTGTGAGAACATGTGGGTTCTTTTGCAGGTTAAGGAGCAGAAGTATCTACTCATGTGGTCCTAGTTGGGGTAGGATTGTAGGTCAGTATAAATTTAGGTTGAATATGCCAGGCCATGAGTGAGAGCAGAACTTGGTGCTGTACCCTTTGAAGTACCATGAGGCAAACAGGAAGTTTCCACCCAAGATGTTTTCAGAGTTCAAGTTGCTCCATAGTTGGGCAGCAGCTGAGCAATAACGTTTTTGGATTGTGAATTTGAATGCAGGCACCTATACTGTGTTTCAGTTGCCTTGTAAGCTTCTATGCTTTTCCCTCTGTTATACTCATAATGATGATTTTCTATTGTTATTACATAAAACAGTCTAAGTCTTTTTTTTGTGACTTCTTTCATGTAAATTTGTTTAGTTCATTATTAAGGGATGTTACTAATTCTTTTGCAGTGATTTGACTTAGCGAGCTCTGGATGAAGCACTACATTCTTATCCAATGACATTGTATCTCTGGATGCTATTTATATATGGTCTCAGTTCATAAACAACATTTGCATAACTGTTATTATAGCACATTTGCCTACTGCATGTGCTGTAAGAATACATGCCAGTGACATTAATTAGTGATTATCTTTGTAGACAAGAGGCTTTCTATTATCACTGATGAGTAGTCAAGAAAGAGTTGAGCTACTGTTACAGATCGTGCCTGCTGCTCTCTCTGTATTTTTGAGCATTTCAGATGTCATGATTAATCCCCTTTCTCCTTCATTGCCATAAATACATTTGAAAATGACTTACCAGTGATTGTGAGCATTTTAAGCTTTTCCTTTTGTTTGGAAGCTGCTGTTTCTATGCCATCATCTATATTACAGTTTATTTAGGTGAGTGTCAGATATAACTGGTGACTTTAATAGGCTCATCCCATTATGCATAATGTTCTGATGGTGCATGACCTCATTTCAGTTACCTGGCAGTTGCTATACAAAAGAGTGATGGCTTCTATTTGGAAGTTGATCAGAAGTACTAGCCTTGATGAATGTGTTTCTTGTATAGTGCAAATATGTACTGGGAAGGAAAGCAATTCAGCTTAATTACCTGTGATTAGTTTTGTACTTAGAGACAGAAAACAGTTTTATTGGTGATTATTTTTACTTACAATTAATTAGATTTATGTAAGGAATCCAGATGCCTTCAGCCTCAATCCTAAAAATCTCCAAACTTGTGCTGGTAGTTAACAAATGTTAATTTAATATAATTTTAATGTTGCTATTCACAGTGACTATTAATCAAGGACGTAAGATTTGCTTGTTGGTGGTGTGTGAAAATAAAACCCATGATCACTGGAATTTTTTAAAGGATTAACAGGGAGAAAAACTTTATTTACAGAAACTTTGTAGGTGAATCAGTTACATATTTAAGCACAATACATATTTAAGTACAATATGAAAATTGCATAAATATTAAGTCTTCTTTTAGAGTGAAATCCAGTTATCCTTGTATGATTTGTTGTATATAGCAAAATTATCAAATAAATCCTTCTGCAACTCACATACAATACTTGAGTATGATAAAAATACTTTTACATAATATGCCAAGGAAGATGAAATGTATTTACCTCCTTCCAGCCAAACTGTTTCAATCCATCCCTGAATTTTAGTTTATTCAGTAAATTTTATGAAACTGGGACTTGTAAAAAAGCTAATAACCTTCAAGTGGAGTCCATTGGTCTACTCTTAAAGTGTTACTGGTTTGGGGTTTTATTTTGGCAGAGTTTTAAGTACTATATTAATTCTTCTCTGTCTTTCCCTCTAGCCCCATAGGCCAGATCCCTTACAGGATCAATGTTTACAACTGTCACTGGAATTATGTTTTCATTTGTTATAAAAAACAGGCTCATTTTACATGTTTTTGGAAACGTAGGGATGTGTCTTTCTCTAGAAAGAGCCAGGGATTCCCTTACACCGGAGTTCAGTCTGGGCTGCAAGCATTCTTTATTCCAGTCATGGCTATTCCCATTTCTAGATAAAATACTAGTGCCCCTGCTCCCTGTTCAATTGGTAATTTTTTACCAATTACATTTGTCTGTTTTTTAGTTTCTATCTTGGGACTAATAATGTCCAAGTAGGCTTCATTATCTTACACCACACTTTGGTGGAAGAATTAGACCAGCTCTGAAGAAACTGTAGCTTAATGCCCTTTCTGACTTGCAAAACTAACTGCTCTCTCTGCTATACTCTTGCTAACTTAGTTTCGATTCTTTATTTCAGTTCTAGATCCTCTTTCTCTGATGCAAGACAAGGTTAGTAAATACTCTAGCAATAACAAGTTTTATCTTGTAATTCTGTAGTTTGTTGTAATTGCTCAAGCAGCTTGATAAACCACTGTGGGTTTGGCTATTTTTTTTGTTGCCTCTCCTCCTGCCCTGAGGTTGTGAACTTCTGTCTGGAATAGAGAAAGAAATGGAGCACGTAAATTCCTTGATCTTAGGAAGACAGAATGATAAAGATTGGGTCTGTACTGTTTCTGAGGATACTCAAAAGTCATCCTAAGGATGTCTCAGTATACATGAATGCATTGCAGGTCTCACTTCCAGACTTCTAACATTAGCAAAATCCAAATCCAGGTTTGGCATGCAAAGGTACATGTAAAATATGCCTCTCTAGCCTGTGGAGATGTTAAAATAGAGACATAAAATTCAGGACCTGTAATCCTCTGTCTTCAGGCCTTCCCCATGAATTCAGTAAAGCATCTTTTATCATAATCTGTACCAAAAGAAATGCAAACCCTCCCAATAAAAATGAAAGTAGAAGGAATGATGGAATGGTTTTGGTCTGGAGGTCCCTTTTAAACATCACCCAGTTCAACTTCCCTACATGAAGTTCCACTAGATCAGATTGCTCAAAGCCACATCCAACCTAGCCCTGAACACTTTCAGGCATCCAACAGCTTTGCTGGGCAACTTGTTCCAGTGTCTCACCACCCTCAGTATAAAAAATCTTTCCTTTTATCCAATCTAAATCTATCCTCTTTCACTTTAAAACTGTTACCCCTTGTCCTGTCACCACAGTCCCCAGTAAAAAGTGTGTTTCTTATGAGCCCCCTTTATATATTAAAAGACCTCATAGCCTCTTCTACAGGCTGAGCAACTCCAGCTCTCTCAGTCTTTTTTCCCAGCACAGGTATTCCAACCCTCTGGCTGTTTTCATGGCTGTCCTCTGGACCCACTCTAAGTGGTTCATGTCATTCTTATGCTAGGATGCAGTACTCCAAGGGGGGTTTCACAAGGGCAGAGTGAAGGGAGAGAATCACCTTCCCTGCCAAAGCCCAAGGCTGCAGACAAAGCTTCTCCAGCCCTGGGTATAGCTCATCAATGCCCAAAATGAAGGCACTATCCCAGCCTGCCTCCTGAAGAACCATTCCCCTGTCTATGCCCTCAAGCAAGGAGGAAGCCAGTAACAAGCAGATCCTGTGAGGTGGGGTAGTGCTTTTTATCATGCTTCTCCTTACACAACTGGCACAGGCATGAAAACTCCCCTCGGAAAAGTACTCGGACATTCACATGTAGTTTGAAGGTATTCATCCCTTCTGATGGGGCATAATTTATTCAACTAGGCTGACTTGACAGGCAGCTGTCATGTCTTAAAAGGTGTCAAAAACCACCAAAGACCCCTGAAGCACCCTCAGACTCATTTCTGAGGCCTCTCACCACAGGACTGCACATGATCTGCAGTGGTACATCAGACTGTGTAAAACTTCCTCTCCTTCCATTCCCCCCCAGAGCTGCCTCCCTATACCCAGCTGCACAACTGCTGCAATCTTCAAGTTGTACTGCAAGTAACAAGGATAGAGGACTTGAATACTGGGAGGATAATAAAGCTTAGAAGTTTTGCATTTATAAAAAAGTATGTAGCTGTGGTTGTGAATATTACTGCTACGCTGATATCCAAAACAAGTACTGGAAATGTAGAAAACTCCTATATTAAAGTCAACTGGTAACCTCCAAATAACACTCTCAGGCTTTGCAAGCACAGGAAAGAACACGCAATAAAACAGAAGCTTCAGCTCTAAATTAGACATGCAGAGTTATGCACCAAGTCATGGCAGCAAACAGTGTGAGAGGTTCCAAAACTGGGCTATGCATTGAACTAATTATGCTTAGCTCAGTGAGGCAATAAAAAGGTGCTGTATGTAAATAAACGATCTTGATGTGTTCATGGTATTAAAAGGCAGTTTAGTATACTTTGTATCTCTAGCCTGGAATATGATATACAGTCCCACAGCAAATAGATATTCAATGAATTTGCTGTAAGTTTCTTATTTATTTGGGCCAAAATCCCTAAGAAAGATTACTACTTCTGAATAATCTGCCCCAACTTTGTCAAAGCCTCACCACAGGCTTTAAGTACTTCCTGTTAACAGAAGAACTTGCATTGCAAATCTAAACCTAGACAAAGTTGCATAGTGTTACCAGATTACATACCCACAAAAGAAATAAGTCACCACAAAACAGGCTGTTTCAGATATTGGAATATTACTTATATTTAATTAAAACAAGTTTTGATTGAAATATATTTGCAGTCAACTTTTCGTTCATAAAGCTTTTAGTTCAACTGATTGTGGTTTTTTGGTCCATTAAGGGTAAAGGTACTTTCCTTCCAAAATAAGATACTAGATCCAAGAGTACCCAAAATAACTCTTAAAAGCAGACATCTTTATAGTCAGAGTTCTAAGATGTTTGGTCCTAAAAATCTTTAACTTCTTAAATAATGCACTTTTAATGCTGCAAAAGCCAATCAAGGTTGTAATTTTGCTACTTTACTCAGTCTTTCGTTGAAGTTTGTTTTTTTCTGGTTGAAAGAAGTGTTTTTCAAGAGCGTTGACCAACTCATCTAGCTCCTTCTTCAGCTGTTCAACATCACTGGGAAATGAAATTCACACAAACACAGAAAACAGTGAAACAATGGAAAAGCTAAAAAGTACATTTTCAGTGAGAGGAACTTTTAAATCTATTGCATTGCTTTAGAGCAAATTAAGTATTTTCTATTAATGCTAAAAGTGTATATATTTGACTTCTTATGGTAATGCACAGATGTCCACTTTCAACTGATGTGCATGAAAACTATGAAGAAACATAACCCCACAACATAATCTAAAGTAGAATGGCTTATTTGACTTCAGAAGATCTTCTATTACTAAATGTGATTGGAAGTGTAATTTTTATACTTGTAACAGTATTCTTGATGACTTTTCATCTGTGAAAAAGCATTAATTTCATTACATAAGTTAATTACGTATCTTTAAGACTGTATGATTTCCAATGCTACCAGTCAAGGATATAATTACTAAACATAAAACGGTTTGAAATAGATTAGAACACTTTATATTTGATTACATAATTTTAAAGCATCTATGTATGTAAAAAGGGGTGAAAATATTTACATTTATTTAAGGCAGAATGCTTTTCCTGATATTGTTTTCACTGAACGCAAAACTGAGTTCAAAGGAATTTCAGTGACAACAAGAATGTGTCAATAAATTTTGCAGTTGAAGCTTTATACACAAATACACATACTAAAATGACTTCAGTAATATTATATGATCACGGAGAGCCCTTATCTCACTAAAACAATACCAAAAAGCCACACAGCCTCTGTAACACCAAATGTACTGCTGTAAGTGACAATACCTGTTTCCAGGGGGTGCACAAAGTTCAGAATAGTATTTGATCTTTGGTTCTGTCCCACTGGTTCTCATGGTGGCCACTCCTCCATTAGCAAAAGTGAATGTTATCATTTGGCTGCTTTTACTAGTAGGAAGTATCTAGAAATATTAAGAGTATTTTTTTAAAAGCTTGGAAAGAGACTATGTATAAACCCATGACTTGATGTCAGACAATATGACAAAAGTATCAGCTAAAATTAAAGTTTAGTTCTGTTCTCTTCAACATTGTGCTCTTGAGACCACAAGGACAGCCTTGCCCTCAGCCTGGAATCTGGTAGAACTGCGTCACTGCTAGGTAGCTCATTTCAAATCTGGTCAACTCTTTTACTCTTTAATAGAGGTTGTGCTGTCATGGCATTTCCCAGGAGGAAAGGAAATGGAGGTTGTGGAAAAATATAGAATCCAAAGGCACATCTTAGTGAACAGTTTAACTTGCACTCACAAGAACACAATGCAGATTGCTGTAGCAAGGCAGCAAGATCCTTATACCGCCCTTTACAAACTGGCATCTTGGAGAGAAAAATACACCACAAAACCTAACAAAAACCCCAACACCTCCCCCCAGCTTCACTTCCTCTCACCAAGGTAAAACAATCATCACCAATCTAACTTATTATATGACTCAGTATATAAATATGGTTAGTGTTTCTCCACAGAATGTTTTATGTATGTGTGTATACATCACACACGATTTACATGTAATTTAAAAAGATACTTACGGCCTTTTGATCTGGCTGGCTGCTGTCATAGCCCGTAGTCAGATCCCTTATTCCAGAAACTTTAAATCTACCACAAGATTTTGGGTATGTATTTTTTCCATCAAAATTTCTAAGGTTGTCAAAAAGCTGTTGAATAACTTTAGGATCATGGCAGATGAAATATGAAGCTTTGGTAATATGGAAGCCATATCTGTGGAGACACAATATCAGTGAATCCAAGATGCAATGTTCCAAGAGTTGTACACCAGACACATTATACAACCTTCCATAAAGCAACACTCTGTACTCATGCTCACCCAACTGAAGCATCAGTTCATGCCCTTACAATTTTTAAAAGGTCTAAACAGCTTAATTATCCTATTTTACATACTTAAAAGAAACTTCTGTGCAGATGCCTTTTATTTTTAATGATTAAAACTGAGAAAGTTTACAGCAAAACCAGAAGGAAAAAAGAGCCTAAAGAGCTTTAAACACCATAGGAAGGGAAGAGATTACACCTAATAGCTTCTTTGAATGGATTCCAGCTGACCTTTTCTAAATAAAAGAAATTCTAGACTGCTTTTTTCAATCACACTTCATTATAGTGTTTCTACTAAACCAAACTCTTCTGAACGTTGTCTCTCTACCTTCCCTGTTTACTGCCAGGTAATGTGATGCATCAAAGACAAATGACATGGTAACACTGACTTTTCAAAATAGCATGTTGTTGAAAAACGTACAAGCCTCGACTGGTTGTTCAAGTGAGCTCTTGCTACAGATCACGACTTGATAAATATCCTTGATGGCAGTGAAAATCTGAGGGGCAGAATCTTCATTAGTACTAGGATGTTCATGCTAGAAATCTGAAAGGCTTCTTAAATAGGGTCATGTTTATACCTAAATGGACATCTTGAAGGTTAATAGTAGTTAAATTAGTCTTAAGAATTCAGTAAGGGAATTAACAACACCTATCCTGTAACTGAAAGAAGTGATAAGCCTGCTAGGACTGTGTCCTTTTCCTGATCTGCATTTATTCATTGAGACAAATTCCCCTTCTACAGTTCCAAAAAACGAATTTCTTCTGCTTCAACTGTACCTCACAAAGCAAATCTGACAAAAAAGCATAGTAGTGAGTAGAAAACTGCAATTCTATACTAGCCACAAACAAACAAAAATCAAATACATACAAAACAACCCCCCAAAACAAAACAAGAACCCTCCTTCCAGTTCATTATCAAACATCAATTTAATAGGGCAGATTTGTATCCTTCCCTATATCTGTAGCTTTGCCACAAGAAGTGACTATGTGCAGTGACATCTTGCAGACTGCTTTTATGCTAAAGCAGCTCTGAGTCCTCTTCAATGGCTATGGACACAGCAGCTCCGTGGCACAGCTCCATTCCACTCAGTTAAATATTCTGAAGTCAACCTGAAGCAGGTGTTTACTGATTTAGAATTTAAAAAAACCAAAGAAAACTCTCAAGTCAGAGGCTGAATATTCAAGCCTTGAATATGCACTTCCAGGTAGTAGCATTTAAGGCAATTCTCACATCAGATGCTGTATTTGCTGCTCTAGGTATGAATTCCTCTTTTGCACTTTTATATTACACAATTTACCTATGTAGCGTAAGCAAGTCTTTGCCATTTGATTCCTTCCTAAAGAGAAAATGAAACAAGCACGGCTAGTGTTGCACACAAATGAGAACTCAGGATTGGCAAAACAAGCAGCACAAAGCCTGGAGTTTTGCATGAGTCTCTTTCTTGGTTCCATATTCCCTTGTTAGTGTCTGTGAGACATGAAGAGCTGGAGAGTATCAAACAGCCTGTGCTGCTCCCCCCGTTGAAAAAAACAACCGAAAACCTCCACAAAAACCACTCCCTGCCCCACTAAATCCAGTAGTCATCTTTGCTATTGATTTCTTTGAACCCATCAAAAAAGAACAGAAGAAAAAGTAGTGCCTCATATTAAAAGCTCTCAGAGGGATACCTGGCTGTATATAGCCAAGAGTAATGGCCAGTCACAGCACTTCTGCATAATCAGCTCCAATCTCATTAATCAGGAGCAGAAAGAGAAAAGGAAAACCAAAACTCAACAACAATCATCCATCAAAAAAAAAAAAGACAGAAAAATATAATAAAAAGCCTAACTTTAGAGCCAACTAGAATTAATTTAATTACAAATAGCCCCACAAGGACAGAAGCAAGCTGGCTTCTACATATAGCATAAATAACCCAGAGCTACTTAGATCCATTCTGCCATCAACATTTTTATGTGTCTGGCTCATTTAAGCAGCAAGAAGCACTATGATCTCTACAGCTCAGCAATACAGCTGGCCAAAAACCTGCCAGATCTGTAAAAGGACGCAAGTGCAGAACTTCCCAAAAGGGAAAAACCTTTCAGACAAGCAAACAAAAACATCACAAAGATCTCATTAACTAACAGAGAATTAGTAAGGTAGTTATTATATTTAAAATACCTTAAAACAGCACAAAACAAAGTCATAAACTAGAATTAATCCACAAGGCATGTCCACAAGGACAATCTACCTTCTGGAAGATTACTATTAGCACAGAATTGTCTTAAAGGTACAATAACCCACATTTTATTTCTTTATAAACTATAGGTTGCTATTGAGTCCCTATTAATCCCAGCACGTGCAATTGAGAAAATCTGAAAAATAAAAAATTTAAATTATACTCACTCATCATAGACAGCTTTCAGCTGCTGAGATAAAGACAAATTCCTGGTTGCCAAAAAGCTGGCCATCTCTGCAGTTATAACAGCAGCACTGACACCATCTTTGTCCAGAACAGCAGGACAGCACATATACCCTAAACAAAGAACATTAGATATAATTCAACACATTTTTAACAGGAAATAGGATGGGGAGGGAAGGTTAGCCAACATCTTTCAAAGGAGAAATGCGTATTACCATAGTACAGACATCTTAGAGTCAAACCAAAAATAGAAAAATTTTACCTTCTAATCAGTGTTAACTTTAATAAGCATGGTATTTAATGGAATGTGAAGACAGATTTGCATCATATCAGTGCCACATGCTCCCAAGGCCCTTATGGAGTTTTCTTGAAAGAGAAATGCCACACTGCAGGAACAATGCAAGTATAGCACAGTCTCAGATGTGATTACCTTACACAGTAGTGCAAGGTAACACTGATAATTAGCTGTGAAATTAGTCACATTTTCTCTGGTTTTCAGGTACTGAGATGCTTAAGAAATAGCATTATCGTTTCACAGTTTCCTCCTCACGAATTCCTAAATTTTATTTGTGGCTTTCAACCATGGCTTTCCAGTTTACAACTGTAGTTTGGGGTAGTTTTTACTTTATTTCATTCACATATACACTTAGCTTAAATCTGTCAGGTAAAAAAACTCAACTTCAAGTCTGAAAAATGTGTTTGTTTCTTCTTATAAAACAGTTTATGCAGACTTTGCAGTCCAAATCTACACAGCTCTGCTGCTGTAGATATATACCCCTAGCTCACAAACGTGCTAAGCAGAGATACAAAGGTTTTAACCAGTAGTATCAACTAGCCAAATAGATAATTATCTGTTACTCACTGGAAATACACCCATTGACACTCTTATGTTGCCATTTTTACCTTTTTTTTAACATTTTACTTCATTACTGAGACACTAACAGAGTTAAACACTAAAGGTTTCCCAGAGAGATTGTAGAATCTCCTTCTCTAAGCTATTAAAGAACCACCTGGGCCCAATCCTGTGTAATCTGCCCTAGGATGCCCTGCTTGAGCAGGAAGGTTGGACCAAATGACCTCCAGCAGTCCCTTCCAACCTTACCCATTCTGTGATTCTCTGCAATTCTGTCACTTTTAGCAGTAGTTCTATTTTCACTATTTTTCAAGATATGAAAACATAACATTCTGTCTCTTACCTATAGCCTCTTCAAATGCAAAAAGAACAGCTTTTCCCTGGTCCATGAGCTGTTTGGCACGGTTGCCCATCCACTTGAAACCTGTCAGTGTTTCCTACAGCAGTGAGGAGAAATCAAAGGCATTAAAAAGAAAAGCAATGTTGTACAAACATACGACACTTAGTAGGAAAGCTAATAAAAGAACATGGCATAATAAGTAACATGTTGCTTACCTCGAAGTGAAAACCTTCTTTTAGTGCAATTGCTCTCAGGATTTTGGAAGAAACAGTACTGGATAACATGTAGACATCTTTAACGGCACGAGTATCCCTACTGTTATTTTTCCAGCAAGTGAAGATCCACCAGCCTAAAAGAGCTCCTAGTTCATTTCCGGAAAACACTTTCCATTCACCACTACAGGCAAAAAAAAATTAGAAAGTACATGAATTCAAAAGATATTACAGGGGAAAAAATCTATTGGTTCTTCTATAAATGAATATTAAGAAATAAACCACTACCTTGGAACTCCAAGTAACAGCAATAAGGCATCATGTGTTCATAATGAATGAACAAAAAAATTCTTCCCCCAAAGCATTCTGAAACCGTTACCTTTCTTCTCCAACATACATATAATGCATTTTATCCAAAGATGAAACAGGTATATTTCCAACATATTGTAAGTAAAACAAAAATGTTCAGCAGACAAATTATAAACTCAGTGATTAAGAGAAGCACAGAGACACAAAAATACAGTTCTCAAGTGATCAGTATTTTTAGTTGACCTAGTGACAAATACTTTCAATTTAATCGCAAATACATCAATTCGTCATCGGGGAGATCAGAAAAAAAAGTCTCAAATAGGTAAAAAAGATTAATATTGATGTGTTGCTAGAACGGGAAAAAAAATGGGAGAAAAAAAGAAAGACAAATGTCAAAGTTGTCAAAAAAAATTCCCAGTCACAAAAGGGGACAAAGACACTACCAAACTGACAAAACTAAGACCTACAGAAACAGTACCTGTTGTGAAAGAGAAGCAGACTCAGTCTCCTGCATTTATTGATGCCAACAGGCACAAAGCAATGCACAGCGGCAACTTAGTGTAAGAGCGCTGAGAGAGTGTGCTCTAGCAGGAGGTTCTGTCAAAGAAGAAGTACAGATACTGTAGGAGCCTATATTAATATTTAGTTAGTGTATGAAAAGCTACAGCAGAAGTCTGAGAGGACGCAGGACTGCAAGTTAGGAGACAACTAAGACTGGCTAAACAACGAGCACAGAGGTAGCAGAACGAGAGCACCGTGCTCTCACTGGTAATGGATACAATGAACTAACATCGCTCTTCAAGCTTCTGGTAGCTCTAAGTTTTCAGACAAAAAGCATGCGTGATTTTGCATTCTTGTTTTAACCCATCATGACTAGCATAACCTAAAGCTTTTTATACCTTTTCCTCAATGTTGAATTGCCAGCTGAGGCTGACACAGACCAAAACCATTGAACTATGAACCTTCCAACTAACACTGGCCAAGATAGAGCAGAGTGGACACACTCTGCACAGAAGACCATTCTTCTTCTAAAGACAGAGAAACCTCCTTAGTTCATGCTGTGAGGCTAATGCGTTTAAAAGCACCCCAAAACCCCAAAGAAAAACACCCCAAAGAAAATTTTAAAGCTACTATTAGATCAAAAGAGGTGATCTGTTGAGCAAAATGGGTATTTGTACTGTCTCCTTTTACTGGACTTTTGAAATTTGTCTGATACAGATTCAACTATTTAATTCATTCACAACCACTGAGGATATCTAGCAGATGCCCATATCATCCCTTGGGTACCAAAGACTGTTGCCATAATTTTATATCCCTCTTCTGGCTCTCATGCACAGGGAATTCATATATGCTGGCCCAGCAGATTTTTTTTCAGCTCCTCTCTCAGCTGAAAACCTTGAAGCTTATTTTTACTAAGGATTTATAGTTTCTAACTGCTCAGATTAGTTTCTGCTTTATCAAGGTAGATAAAGGAGAAGCACCACTATTTGTAGATATGATACCAACTGCTTGAACTTCAGCTTTCTTTTATTCATCAGATAAAACCACAATATAGAAATGTAAACAATTGTAGAAGTACAGGATATCAGAGGGCATGAAATAAGGCGACAGCCATAGTGAGTCAGAACAATAGGTTACATTTCACAAATATGAACAATTTATGGTAAGCCCCTGACTGAGCAAGTTTACCTTTTGTGATCCCCTTCTTTGACTGGGTATGCAAAGATAAATAATGCATACATAGCTAGTTCTTGAAGGGGAGAGTACAAATTACTACATCAAGAAGCACCAAAGAGTGAAAAACCTCAAGGTGAAATGCAAATATGTAACATTATGTAAAGAAGTGGGCAACTGAGCAAGAGAAGCACAAATTATCTAATGATTAATAAAATGTTTGGTTTAACAAGATTTGAGAAGGAAGACACTCATACTAAAGAGATTATCAGGGAACTATACAGATTTTCCTGAACATAAGTTACTGTTTAATAAATCTAGTATGAAAGAATGTTTGTCAGTCTTATGCGGAAAAATTCTAACTGAAAACTTACCTTTGAAAAATAGCACAATAACAACAATTCACATGCTTCTGTGCATGCCCAAAGTACAGCAAGTGTCAAGTATTTGTTCAGGCTTCTGTACAGTGTCTAGTATTGATCATTATTTCATATCCTGCCCCTACTGTGGTCTGCTTCACACAGTCCTCTCAAATTTCTGTGTTTTCAATCCAAAATCTACTACTGTCTATTCCTCTACTACTATTCTTCCTCTGCAACACAGGTAGCAAAAATTCTCCAAATGAGCCTAACCTTGGAGTAAAAAATGTCAATGGTTTGCATTAGTTTATTACCATACCTCTCTTGTTTCTCTGCCACTGCAAGTCGATCAGCATCAGGATCATTTGCTAAAATGATTCTTGCCCCATCTTTTTCAGCCAAAGCAAAAGACAATGTCTGGAAAAGTGGCAAGCAGGACCAGATGAGCATTAATATTCCCAAATAATATTTTCACTTTATAGGTTTTAAGTAATTTTCCCAGTTTATTTAATCTCCAACACCCAAAATCATTAAATGTCTCTCAAAAAACCCCAAAACTTCTAGCCTGGCAGCAGTAGAACTTAGTCAGGACATTTAACTTTACCTACATCATTCCACTGCTGTAGCCTAACTTGAAAGCTACCTCAATTTAACAGGATCCTTCAGTAACAAAGTGTAACAGTAGCAGAAACTCTAACACCTGTCAGGACTTCTCCTGCCCCCTCCTGGTGTTGTGTCTGAACAAAATAGTAGAAACTTTCCAAAACCAACTGAGAAGATTTTACTTATTATTTTATTTTTTAAAATCAAAATCACTTTGTTCTATGTGCAGATCCTGCCCATTCTGTTAGAGCACAGAAGAAAGTAATTGAAAGTTATAGCTAATTACTACCTGACTGGTTCAAAGAGGGTTATGTCAATGAAAGGATGCTAGCTAACTCTTCACTAAGTGTAAGGCTATGAAACATATTCAAAATAGACCTTCCACCAATTTCTACAGCTGTGACTTCTGGCAAAAAGAAAAACACTGAAAGACATCACAACTATTTAAAAAAAAAAGGAAAAAAAAAATCTATTTACCAGAACACCTTTGCCTTCTTCAGGATTTGGATACTTCACTGTGGGAAAGTCTGGATCAGGATCTTTCTGCTCCGGAACAGCAAAAGGAGGGCTAAGATCAAATGCCTTGAATGCCAATTGCACAAATTTATGTCCTACGCCATGCACAGATGTATGAACAAATTTCAGGTTTGTTTCCTTGTTTATATTCCTGAAATAAAACAGGTTAACAGTAAACTTGGACATGGAAGACTGTTCTGCACAAAACTGACTATGTTTGGAAACAGATTCAACTCAGCGTTCTACATCACTGTTAAAATTATGAATAAAAAGAGATACGATTTTAAAAGTAATGGCTTGAAAGTTGGCTTAGCCTAATTTTTCAACAATTTGAGTCACTCTTGGCATCCAATATCCTGGTACATGCAAATGACTGGAATAAGAAAGACAGTACACTCTACACATCCCAAAGAAGGCAAGCGAAAAACAAATATAACTGATGAAAGAGACTCTTCATCCCCAGCTCTAGCATTTAAACCACCCCAAAGATTCTGAACACAGTGAGTCAACAGCAGCTTTCCCAATTTGAGCACACTCATTTTTAGGAAGTACAGTACTGAAAGTGTTGGACATACCTAAAATCATGCAAACTCCTAAGGACACATTTAATTCCAATTGTGAAAAAGCAGTGTAATAGCCCCAGCTTTCTAGTAACTCTGACTGTTTTTAGCAAGAGTAAGGACATGGTTACTGGTGGTTAAAATTTCAACATAAAATAAGCAGATCTAAAAGGCTGATACTCATCTAATACATAAATCAATCCTAACTGTTAATCACCAAGAGAAACATCCACTTCATTTTGCTCAGTAGAGATTTTACGGAGCAAGTGATAGGAATAGGCTGCTGTAAGGCACCTAAGGCTACCAGGAGCACAAGCAAGGCTGGAATGACAGAGCAAGACCTCCTTCATCCAGAACTGGCTTAACAACGTGGTTCACAGTCTCTCTCAGAATCTTGTTTTAAGGCTGGTGGGCTGTCCACGTCAGCTCACTTCCAGCAGCATGAGACAGCCCCAGACTTGCTGTGGCACATGGCTGTTGCATGGCCATGAAAATACAGGGAGATGGTATCATCAGAAATCTGCTCACTTTGCTGAGTTAGACTTCTGCCAGGACAGCTTTATGAACTGGCTTACTACAGTACCACACAGCTGCCAGTGCTGCCACAAAAGATGACAAAAAGGCACAGGCACGATTGTGGCCACTCTCACTTGCATCAGTTTAAACTGCCCTGCTAACATACTAGAAGGAATATCCTGTATTCTTAAAGGAATTAACAAGTCACCTGTAAAAGCACTGCTTCTGTATGTCTTTGAAATACTCCTTATTGACCATGGCATATGGATCATGAAGTAGCGGGCTGCTGTCAATCAGTGTGTCATCCCAAGCCTGAGGCCACGGTTCTTGGTTCTCCTCAATAGCCTGAGAAATTCCTTTGTCATGAGGGGAAATGATCTGAGCACCGTTTTCCCAGTAAACCTAAATAAAAAATAGGCTAAGTGAGTATCGATCATTAATCTTGTGAGATAGTTTTGTTATGTTTTTTGTTGGTTAAGGTGCAGTACATTCAGTAGAGTACATTGCAGTAAATTAGGCTTATGTATACCCAAAGTATTCTGTTTATATTCTCACTGTTTCTTCTCACATCCCATTTTTATTCTATTAAAAAAAAGCAGTGTAATTTTATTGAAAGATATCAAGATTCATAATGAAACACAAAACAAGGCTCAGTCGTTTATTGAGAACACTTCCATTTTTGTATTTTGGAAACCGTCTGTATACGACTAGCCCAGCTACTGAATGACTGGTACACAGGCAATTCAGCCGTGTTTTTTTCAGTGGCGAACAGATTACAATTCCTGCTTTCTAGAGCAAAGATTTTAATTATATTATTAGTTTGACATGATACTAGCTTTAAATACATAGAAGAGATAAGAGAGATAGAGAGACTAGTAATTAATTTAGTCTATACCATGACAGGAACTATATAAAATTGCATTAGTTTCTCTACATGGAAAAAAAAAAAGAGCCAGAAAATAGATCACATTGGAATACCTTGTAACCATTGTCTTGTTTTGGATTATGGGAAGCGGTAACCATAATTCCAGCACAAAGCTTCAGATGAGTTACTGTGTATGGCTGTAACAAGAGAAAGTTACCTGAAGCAGAATGTGCAACATATTACGTATTATTTCTTCTGAAAGAAAAGAAAATCAGGATGTGATTCCTACACACAAACTCCCTGAAGCAGAAGCTAAACTGTACTTGGTCCACTAGACTCCATGTGGAACAACTTTAGCCCTTGTTTTTTCTCATAATTTTTCCACTTATATGTTACTAATGTTGTTCCAGATGATTTGTGAATCTCTAGGGGAGCATATTTCTAGACGGAAGGCGGAAGCACGTGTTGTCTATTGTACAATGACTTGAGGTACCCGAGGCCCTAGAGGGTGCCGAGTCTGTTGGGGTGATGACAGAAGTTTGCCTGGAGCAGAGAACTACAGCTCAAGCAGTCTCATCCATGCGGTCTTTTGGGAGCAGCCTGGGGAGCAACTACTCCATCGGGGTTCAGAAGAGAATTGTTTTAGAGAGAGCTCTTAAAAACTAGCTCAAAACAGATGGAGTGAATTAAAAATAAAGCATTATTCAGGAACACAGGTCCAATTTGTGTTTACCCTTGGCTCTTTATTTAACAGTGAAATGCAATCAACTGCAGTTCTTGCAACATCACTTTAAGCTGCACTATGAAGAATTTGACCCTAAATCTACAAAAAATTGTATCAGTATAAGAATGCTATGTAGAAAGTGTTTATACCACTATGTTCTGTTTGCAATGCTCACTGGAGCAACTGGTACAAGGGGAGATTATTGCTTTTAGTACAAGGGCCAAGAGCAGGGCTTTTCTGTATTGCTCCGGAGACACCTGGTGTTCACAGGGGGGCATCGTGGACACAATCCAACAACTCTTCTGGCAAAACATCACCGCACTCCAACAACTTGCTATTTTGGATTCGATATCTGCCCTTGCCCCTCCTCCTCCCAAAAAAAAAAGAAAAAAAAAAAGGTAAAAATGCAGCCAAATCACAAAACTAAATGTGAGTGTATGTTTCAGACTTCAGACTCCAGAGCAATCTAGAAATGATGAGATGCTTCCTGCAAGATGTCTGCCTGAAAACAGGAATAAATAGAACTGCATCCCACTGCCTTGACACTTCACATTCTCCCTTCTTTTGCGATGGATGTTGTAAGCCAAACATAGCTAAATAAGTTCAGGACTAACTGCAGGAAGAGCTTAAAAAGTTTAACTGGCTTGTGAAGTCATCCTTAATTTAAGTAATGCAAGGTGTCTGACAGAATTTGTGTGTTTATAAAGCAGATACAGTACATAAAAAGATACAACAGAAAAACCTACCACAAAGGGAGTTGGTATTATATCAGAGAATAGATAAACTGGAACTCCCTGACTGATGAAAGTATTGGCAGCAAGTCTTGCAAACCTAAACAAGAAGAAAAGACATCTAGGGAATATATTCATTTTCTTACCAATTAGTTTCCTAAAATTCACAGCTTTCCCTCCAACCCTAGTGCAATTACAAAATCCCAACAACAAACACCACCACTTACCAATACATCTCAATTATTATACAGACCCAATTTAAATGTGTTCCCTCACTATTCCCAATGGACAAAGCAGAACTCTAAGAACTGCTCTGGCATTACTGGAATGCATTTTTACATGTGTAAATCCCAGACATTTACTCACTTTACAGAAAAAAAATACAGTTGAAGTAGATATAAAGCCATAATGGATGACACAAGGCATTTACAAAATACTAAATACAAACCTAAAAAGTACCTTTTGCTACTACCTCCACTGGAAAGATGAGCACGAGCATCAAATCCAATCACAACTCCTCTCTTTTTCAGGTCACTGAAATTCTTCTCAAGGTACCTGCAAAATCCCTGAAGACAACAACAAATCCACCTCATTAACCCAATCTTGATGTTTAATTTATCACAGCATTAAGATAATTGCTAAGATGCTGATATCTTAGGAAGCCGAGCACACATAAGCTGAGCAGTTCTCACCAAACTGCTCTGGGATTCAGCTTGTCCACAATCAGTAAACACCAAGAAATATCAGAAACCTTCAAATCAATATTGCAAACCTGGACAGCATTTAAGTACTTTTTAAAATATCAGAACCAACTCCAAAAAGTAACAGGTAACACGATTAGTCCAAATTGCAAGCTTTGAGAAATGATTCAGCTGTCTTAGGCCTCACATGAGGAAGAGAACAGCTGGCCAGTGTTTCAGGTTTTTAACCAAATCTCACCTTTAATAATGACACCTCTGTAGCACACGATACGTCACCATTCCAGGCTGCAGTAATTCAAGGTTCTGGGCTTTTTTCCCCACATAGATCTACTTTAGGATCTTTGTATGTATACATACCATCACTGCCTTTATGTAAATCCATGTCCAATACACACAAAGCTTAGCCAAATGTTGGCTACCTTCGGGGTTTTTTTGTAGTTGTTACAACAGCACTGTTACACTTGAGCTTAACTGCAGCTGTGTATAAATTACATCGTAAATCAAATACGGAAAGTAACTTCTTTAATAGTTTAATAGCTTCTCTCTGCTTGTTTTCAGAGATCAGCACTCAGCTAATAATTATAATTTAAATTACTTCTGAAAACTGGAAGAATAGGAGACAACTTGTACTTCCATAGAACCCATTTGCTTGCCATAAATGAGGCTCTTCCATTCATAAACACAACCAGTTAAGTGAGATAAAGTGCTGAACACAATACCTGGGTTGTCTGGATAATAGTCAAGTCATTCATGTGGGAAATCCCTGCTCCCATGGCAGCTCTGAGCCCTGCTGTGCCAAACTCCATCCGCGAGCCAAAGTATTTCTGCAGCTCTCCGGCATTTCCTTCTGCAAGCAGTTGTTTCACAATTGTGTAAGTTTTTGGATTCTGTTGATATAAAATTCAGAAATTCTAAATGAGGTTTTGTTTTACAGAACTGATTTTCTGTCTCAGTTTTTGGGTTTCAGTATCAAAACATGGCACACAACTTCAAGAACACCAGAACTCCTGCTGTCTTCTTAATTTTAAATCAGTANAACAACAACAAAAAAAACCAGCACTTCCACAGTTCAGAGAATTTTTCCTCATCACAACACAAGAACTACAGTAAACATTTAATAAAGTAAGTTAAGATGATTATTAAGAAATATATGTTATTTCTACAGCACTATATGTAGAGTTTAAAACAAATTAAATCATAACCTTGTCCTAAGACTAGCTAGCACCAGAGGCAGCAGCAAAACTCAGCAGACTGGGCAGAAGATAAAGATGATTTCCAACATATTTACAGGTAATGCTTGTAAAAATAAACACAACCCCAGGATGAAAGCCTAGAAACTACAGCTAAATTCTTAAATAATATGACTGGAGAGTGGCAACAAAAGGGCCATGTCAGACTACTTGAGAACAGCACTTCCTTTCACTGCTTTGCTTGGTATATTGCTTCCATAGACTCTCCACAGTTACTAACTCTCTTTGTTTCCAGACTGAGGGAATTAGCAAAATCCTGTATGCCTCAATTTCTCAATGTTAATACCATGAGACTTGTGAAGTTCAGTATTTGATTTCTTGAGAACCGATAGCCAAGAGGACAGATGGCAGGTGGCTGACTCCTGACAACAGGATTATCTGGAGAAGCAGCAGGTTACTCACTGCTTGAGTACACACAATTTACTCTGGAGTACAAAGATTATAATTTCCAAAGGGACACAAACTTTGATTTCTAGGCAATCAAATGACCTCATAAAAGTCACAGACTTTACTACTTCCTGGATGACCTAGGTATGCTTACATCAAGGGAAAACATATCATCCTAGGCAAAAAAGAAAAAAAAATTAAATGTAAAACCATGTATCTTCTGCAGCTTCAGAAAATGCTGCAGAACACACTCAGGAGTAGGCATGTGACTAAACTTGCATATAAAGGTATAAGCGTTCTGTACATCAAACCGAGACCAGAGTCGGGCTGTCCTAACCACTGACCTGTGCACCCACTGCCACAGGACAAACAACATCATTTAAATAAATGCTTAAAAAGCTAAAGAGGTCTAAGGGCCTCTAAAGGCCTTTGGTGCTAGTGAGCAAACTGCATAATGGAAAATAAACTAAAGAATTAAAAAAAGACATCCGACTTCTTGAGTGCAATAAACAATTAGCTACCCCAGAATTACTGATTTCCAGCACAAATATTACCAATTTACCAGTCCAAGAATATTGCAACTGACACTTCCTTGTAGGCGGCTTGACACAATTATCTGTTATTACTGAGTAATTATATTCTACAAGAATAAATATAATTCTATGTTGTTACAGAACATATAGGGCAGCATAACTATTCTGAGTTTAAGCTGTTTACAGGTTGATGTCAGGTTTTTGCTTTAACATTAGGCCTCTGTCTCATAGGTAAAGCCTGAATGACACCATTTGCATCCGGTTTTGTAACCGGATGTCACCTTTTCATTCCTCTGCATGAGCTTTGTGCACACGAGTCATCTCCTAACACTGAAATGGGCATGTTTTTAGGTAGAAAGTACACATATTTCTACAGGCGTTTGACAGACTAGAAGCTGTAATGCCAGTGCGGGAGGACACCAGGAGCATCCTGCAGCTCTCACAGCCAAGGAGTTTTTTGTTTGTTGTTGTTAGGGGAATTTCCCAGGTTTGGTATCTACTGTGAAACTACAGAGATCCTCCAGTTTTTTAAGTCTGGTTAAATGTACATGTCCAGGTGGCTGCCCAAGTCTTTAGTTTCAGTACATAATTTGCTAAAGAAAACTTGATTGCATTAATTGTTTGGGTTGTTCTCCAATGCCTGCCTCCACCCCACACCAAGTAATGGTAAAAGCCAGGCCAAGTCTGTTCAGTATACCAGGATTTTTCCAGAACTACTCTTTATAATTGTTCATGGCTATGTTTGAATCTGCCTAATTTTTTTTTTTTTTTTTTTTTTTTTTTTTTTTTTTTTTTTTGTTCATTTCTTTTTTTTTGTTTTTTTGT